>JBCEWB010070364.1:0-13264 GCA_039654565.1 Peronia peronii | reverse complement strand
AGGTCAAGAACATTTTGGTGGGGAAAAAAAAAGGTGGGGGGGGGGGGCACATATAGGTCCTCAGGAACCCGATATTTACTCTGTGGAAGCCCTTATAATGATGGGGGGTAGGGAGCAAAATTGGACAAAAGATATGCCCAGAAAGCCGAAAAACGGCAAATAAGAGACACAGAGGTCATGAAGAGAAGGCTAGTATGTAAAAAAAAGTACTGTTCCGAGGCTGAAAGCCGAATAAAAAATTCTCCATGTCCATTTTTCGCTGAAAAAAAAAACTTCACACGCATTTTTCTCAAAACCCGGTTTTTTGACAGTATTTTGCTCTCTTTTTTTTTTTTTCTTTGTTTCGAAACCGATTCTAACCAAATTTGGTATACATCATTTTCATAACAAGAACCAAAAATGTACGCATTTTCGGTTGGTAAGTTTTAGAGAAAAATGGACTTTTAGTATGAAAAAACGGCGAAATTTGATTTTTTGTTACATGGCATTTTCAAAAATTTATAGAAAGTTTTCTATTGCATAGGAAGAGCTGAAAATATGTAACTTTTTAGGTATTATGTCAAACAATGTGTTCACCAAGTTTTATCAATTTCCGTTGACATTTGGCGGAGGAGATAGATTATGAATCAGTCAATTTAGAGACGCCAAAATCCAACATGGCGGCGTTGCCATGGCAACCGTAAGAAAAAGTCTGTTTGTTTCCACTGTTTTCCTCTAATTTGAACATGCCGAATTCGATGGAAAAGGTTAAAATAGTCTATCTTTAATAATTTTTTTTTTTAAAAATCACCTCCAGGACGCCCCCCGCCCCCTTTAATCAGAGATATACACACAACTTCAATCATATACAAATTCACAGAACAACATCTCATAGGTGTCAAAAACTTACTAAGCATCATGTTCGAGATAGGCTGGATCCATCACCTCTTTCATGATGTCCCTGGAGAAATCAGGACAAAGCTTCATTAACGTGAATTCCACAATCTTCATAATGAGATCAGCGAGGAAAGAGTATTCAAGGGGAGGAAACTCCTCATCAAATTCTGAGCGAATTAAGGCCCCCTCTACATGATTAATTATTAGGAGACGATGCTGAGATTATGAACCACAAATTATCATTATTTGGCACATTGGTAGGGTCTCATACGATCTTAATGATTCTTTCTCAAAGAGTCGGGATGATGATCTTGACAGCAAATATATTTGAAACAACTGTATATTGTAAATGTAAATGAAAAACTGTGTATAATAAAATCAGACAGCTTGCACACATTTTCTAAAAGGTAGCTGCTACGTTTATTTTGAAATAAGAAAATGAAAGAATGAAAATAACAAATGTTATTTTTGTGCATATTGTTACTTTTTTGTTCTTTCTGTTCAATCTTAAGTATATCCTAAAGTACAAGCAAACGGGATAAAATTTACATCTATATATAGATACGGGTCAACTTTGAAATCAGACAGTATCTAGCCTAAGAAAGATAGTGTGAAGTAAAGTAGTATGCATGAGAAATAGGTAAGCACTACCTTTGGGTCAATTACATAATGAATACGCGCTGCTAACACGACAAATCAACTGGACTACATTAGTATGTAAGTCATTTCTGCCATGACTGGAGCATGTGTTAGTCTCACTTTCAAATACACCCAGAAAAATAATTCAAATATTACAGGCTTGTATGTCATGTCACAAAATTAAGTTTTCACAAAATTCTGGCGGAGGACAATAACATGTTATGAAATTCAAGGCTGTTTTGGAAAGTTCCTGTGTTCTATGATTTCTATTATTTTACTGTCTAATCACAAACAGTTTTGCTAATTCATTATTAATCTTTAATTTTATTACATTATACATGTATGACATGGGTATATATGCATGCCCATATACAGAGATTTATTAGAAGAGATAATTTTCCTTGTTTAAGCTAAGACTTTTTGATGTCAAAAAATGCCCACCTGATACATACTACATGATTTCAGCTGCTCATCAAAGCTGACAAATAATGGAGGGAGAGCCAGCGTATCTTTGCCACTATAGGACGTATGTTTATATGACAATGCCAAAAAAATATTACGCATAATGTAAGGCTACGCCAGGCCTGATGTCCATCCTGATATTGAAATTATCTTGACCCGTGATCGATGATGTTGTGGGTAACAATTTTCTCTTAAAAAGGGTTTGCTACCATTGATAGTGTATTCATATCCCAACGATTTCAACAATGTTTGCTAATGACCTATGCATTTTCAAGAATAAAAAAATGAAAGAGCAAAATGCAAGATAGTGCAAATAGTCTGTTCTCTTGGGCAATTTATAAAAAAAAATAATGGTAAAAAAAAAAAAAAATTAAAAAAAAAATAAAAATAAAACCCTGTAAAATTGCTCAATCACAATGTTACGTCCATGATATTAAGCCTCGTCTTCTTCATTTCCTCCAAACCTATGATTTGCTTGTATCTGTCTTGGATCTTGAGGGAAGTTACCCGAGCAGCAGTTGTTACATAGGCAAGAGTAAACAAAGCGGGGGGAAAAAAAGCCAAGGAAGAAATACAGAAGAAAATAAAAGAGCATCAAATGAGTCAAGCCGTGAGAATATGTTTAAAAAGACTACTAGTGTTCTAGCAGTGAATTGTTAGACATTGCAAACCATTTTCCTTAACATATATGCATCTGTTTGGATACGTAGTTAAGAAACAAGCCCACTTTTAGTAGCAAAAACAAAATAACAGAATATTACATGGGATGCAGAACGAGTAGAACATTCGTTGTAACAGAAGGAGAAAGGCGTTGAAAGAACCTCAAAATGATTGAACTAGCTGAGATCTTGTGTTATATGAAGCTCAATGCAATGAAAGTTATAGTACCGTAGTTAAAATCATATCTCAGATCACCTTGACTATTTTACACTGCTTTCATTTTTTTTTCAAATGAAAATCTGGTCATTGTTTCAAACACTGCACATATGTTACAGTAAATACGGTAAAGACACCAAATCCGGTGCTCTAAATAAAGAGCTTGTGTCCTTTCATTCACCGCACATGTACTACAATAAATACGGTAAGAATAGCAAATAAAGTGGTCTATATAAAAACCTCGCCAGTGTGTCATCGTGCAAGACCCTTGAGAAAGAGATTGTCAAAAATCTCATTGTTCGAAACCAAGTTTCGAGCGTGAAGAAAAATTAGTGTCCCTAGTGAACTCAAAATCCGCGCGACAAAAACAAAAATCCACAATAAATTGCTCCAGTCTCATTGACTCAATAAAAGCTTAGTTACCCCCAAAAAGTTGAGAATATGAAAATAAACAATAAACTAAAGATTCCAGAATAAGAACCATCCTAGGCCTTTAAGGAACCCAGCCTTTGATGCTTACCTATTCGATGTGCAACGGAAGAAGATAAATGAATAAATAATGAAAGAAAGAAAGAAAGAAAGGAAGAAAGAAAGAAATGTAAATAAACAAATAAATGAATAAATAAATAAACAAACAGAATGTAGCCATAATGGAGATATGAAATGGGTGCTAACTGATATTCAAACTAAAACATATTTCGAAATTGGAAAACAGAGACAAAAGAGATAAAGAAATGAGTGAACCTAAAGGTAAAAACCATTTTAATTGAACAAAAATGAGCATATGAAAGTAGAAAATAGTGTTGTGCGACATGTCTACGAATACAATAGCTCAACCTGACTGCAGAGCTAATGATACAGTATCGATACTACACAATGAACACTCCTGAAACTAACAACATCTAAGCAAAAAGGCCCAGTTCAAAACTGTCACTTTCTGTTCCACTCTTCTAAATGACCTCATCTATTTCAGTCAGTGGTTTTATTCAGATGTCACGCGGCAGTTTTTCATTATTTTCAACACGTTTTCTGAGATTCCCACTGCCGACATAAAACATTAACTCGCAACATCCGCAGTTCTGTTCCCAATGTGGACGCAGCCTTTTTCTTCAAATTTGTCAATCTTTCCAAACTGATGGAGTGAAAAGCCTTCAATTGATATCATTTTGAAATCTGTGTTGATTAGTCAGCCCTCAGATCTTTTGAAAATAGATACGAATACTGAGAACTGACTGAGAATACACCGTAATGAAATAAGGTTAATTACACTGTTCAGAAATGAGAGTGAGGCAAAGAGGTGCGCTGGTAAAATACTCAATGCCGGTACTACACATGTAGTGGCATAGAGGACATTATGCCTAAAAGCTACTACAGAATTTCTCGACAAAACAGATGGAAAAATGGATACCATTTCTTCTTCATATGTACAGTCGGTCTACCTATCTACCAAAGGGAAAAAAAACGTGAGAGAGAGAGAGGGAGAGTGAGAGATCTTGAAGCTGAAAATGAAGCTGCTTTGACAGAATAAACAGACGTCATTTATTTTAACTTAATTATGGACATCGATGCCTTGACATTTCCAGTCATTCAAAGTCCAACTGTGATGATTGTTTTTTTTTTTTTTAAAAAAAAAAAAAAACACTTGCACAATGTTTTTTTTAAAGCTAAAAAAAAAAAAAAAAACCCACTTGCACAATGGTTGCTGAGCCCTTCTACCCACTACATAATAATGTAGTTACAATCACTGGTAAACTTCGGGTAAACATGACTAGATCTACTTAACTGGATAGCCTGCGAGCAAGACGCTTATCATATAAATCTAATCACTACAATTCCCAATCGTAAATTCGTCCTAACAAGTTCATCTAAGCAATAGTATTTGTTGTTGTCAAAAATACATTTAGTCTTATTATTTATTACTATCATCAACAGCCAGAATGACGGGATCTTCAAACATTTAATACAACAATCGTAATACCGCTATTGATATGAATAATGGTCTGACCAGATTTACAGTTTACAATATTAACATTATCCTCAGTTGACTGACAAATTCCCGGGCTCCGACTGACACCACCTGCTGACAATTTACAAGAGAGTAGGGAACAAATGTGATTTCACAAGGCCTTTTTTTTTTTGAGTCTCAGGTGTCTCTTTGCGACTTCTGTTCTTTCAACAAGTTGTTGATATTATTAATTAACAATCCCAGTTCTTCAACGTTTATATCAAAGAAAGCCTATTAGTAATAATAATAACTATGGCTGCAATTACCGGAGAATTAATACTGCTATTACTGTTATTATTGGTGTGAATATTAGTTTCAAGTATTATTACTTTTGCTATAAACAGTGTAAGAATTTTCCCCCACCTTGGTATTAATGATATTAGTAATACAATTACTATTAATATCATCCGTATGATTATCGCCATGGTTAATATCACCATTTTTATCAAAAATTTAAAAAAATGTTCTAAATTTTAAGACGAAGGTCTGCCAGCAACTAATCAAATGCATCAAACAAGAAAAAAAAATATGAAGAACTTGATATTAAGCAAATTGATATCACTGGCCAAATTTTCGAGCCCAATTACCATAAGTATCATTCTATTAGATCACGCTGATTATATCAGTAATTGCTTCTCGAAATCTATCTGAACTTTTATGGAGAAAAACACACTTTCTTCTTCGTCTTCTTCTTCTTCTTTTTCTTCTTCTTCTTTAGTCATTTTATTTTACAATTTCAAATCCATTATAATGTACTACAAACTGTAAGAAATACAGCATTGGCATGAATTTCGAAATGACTGTAAAATCCAGAAGTGCTAGACTGAAATCTAAGAGGTTACAAATGTGCAGAGGACTGAGAAAATTATATTACGAACAAGCCTGAAAAGATCAAGAAAGAGAAAGAAAGTGAAAAAAAAAAAAGCATTAAAAAGAAAGAAAAAAAGTACAAGAGCAAATGTGCCAACCTGGTTTCTTGTGAACAGTAACTGAAAAAGTGAACGGGATGACAAACAACGAAACAACAGTTATTAGGATTAACGCCTATTCAGTTAGTGTCAGGAGTATTTAACATCATATATCGGCCAGTAAAAAGCCCTATTGTGATAAGCGTCACTGCCATTGTCTTGAAAAAAAAAAAATTGCACTTCGACCCTGGATGTCCCAATGAGCCATTTTGACCGTCAGCTAAATTACTTCCCTTTGCCTAGTACAAGCGGCATAGGACAAGCATTACAAAGAGAGAAACTGACCGCATTTCTCTTATTATCTGAAACACGAACAATGGAAAGTTCTGAAAATGTCGCCATGTCATGAAAAAAACATTTTTTGTTCTCATCGTGATAATTTTTTCCATAACTTTTGGTTTCACATGTGTCAAACAACACGAGCAAAGTTTTTTCCCTTCTTTACAATGCTTGTCTCATACCGCTCTTACCTTGCAAACGAAGGCAACGTACCTGGCTCCCAAAAAAAAAAAATAAATAAATAAAATAAAAAAAGCTCATTTACTTCAGTACCAAATTCACAAAACGAAAGCCAATGCAATGTCACTTTTCAGGATCAGGTTGATTTTCATGCGATTTATTCATAGCAATGGCGGGTGGCAGTTATGACAATTTGGGCTTTCAACATGTCATGTAGAACAATAATTGCCATTAGACGGTCGGGTTAGATATAAAGAAGGGACGAAGGCAGAGGAAGAAAAGAAGAAAGAAGGTGAATAAAGACAATAAGAACAAAATGAGGGGAGGAAGGGGGGAAGGATAGTAGATAGCGAAACAGGAGCCAAGACAGATGGGGTGGGGCTGGGGGGGATACGTCACTGTGAGCAGAGAAGCCATGAGGGTATGACTAGGAGTGGATTAGGATTGGGACAAAAGAAAAGAATGAAAGGGAGACAATAAAGAAGAGAAAAACAGGACAGGAACTGAGAGGCAGAATAACTGAATGAGATCAGCTTGGGCATGATACTGGAGACAACACACAAACAAAACAAAGCAAAACGAAACAAAACAAATTTTATACGATGAGATAGAGCAACAGACTGGCGTAATGGAAATTGGGGATTAAGGGGGACTGGGGAGATGGGACGAGGAGAGAGAGTATGTAAAATTTTATAAAGCTTATAAGTCTATAAGTTTAATAACTGCTGCCGATAGAACAGGTCAAAAAGGGAGAGGGCGGAAGGGGGGGGGGGGGGGGGGGGGAACTCCCAAAACTGGTGGGGAGGGCGGAAGTGGGTTGTGCTGCGAATGGGTTTTGAGGGAGGAGGAGGGAGCCAGACACAGTAATGGTTTCTAATAAACGAAATTGAAACACACACACACACACACACGCACACGCGCGCACACAAAACAGGAAAGCAACAAAAGAAAATAGACACACACACATACACTACACACGCGCGCACACATACAACTAGACATTTATACGGGAATGCATGAAAACCGTGACTAAAGAGGAGACATCACATCTTTCATGCAAACGGGGGGGGGGGGGGAACTATCGAAACTGGTGGGGCGTAGCACTACAAACGACTAGACATCTGGGGACATAAAACACAACAGAAACCTTGGATAAATACAACCATGGAGATGTAGATCTAACAAACCCAAAGATCTCGACTGCGACCTAAATTACTGCGCTAATGTTGTGCTCCATGCCGATTAGGCTATCGGAGAAAAAAGCCATACCCTCTAACAGAAGGCGGGGGCACAAGATAAATGAAGGTTACCATGGCAACGATAGCCTCGCTCCAGCCCCACAAGCCTATTATCTGCCGGCAAATGGACTTCCGGTCTGTCTAATTTTCTTTGACTCCTTCCGCCCCACCCCCGCTCTAATGTGTCTCTAAGGCCTCTCAATAATAATGATTCTTTCGTTCCTTTCTTGTTTCTTCTTTTTTTTTTTTTTTTCAGAAAGCTTGAATTATTGGCTTCCAGTAAAACAAAACACTTCGAACAAAAAAAAAAAAAAAAAGAGGAAAGAAAATGACGCTTGGCTCTAAAAATAATATTTGATTATCAATATCCTGTTATCTCACGATTAAAAATTAATTCATTTCAAGTCCTTTTTTTTTTCGGCTTTATTTTAGGATAATGGCATGAGATCTCTATCTGGCAAATGTACAAGAATTTTACCGGCTTTCTAATATGTATTATGTATTCTGAGTTTATACTAAATGAGTTCAACTTGTGTGTGTGTGTGTGTGTGTGTGTGTGTGTGTGTGTGTGTGCGTGCGTGCGTGCGTGCGTGCGTGCGTGCGTGCGTGCGTGCGTGCGTGTGTGTGTGTGTGTGTGTGTGTGTGTGTGTGTTTCTTTCAAAGACAAGCTTTATACCAAGACATTGTGGGTTTTAACTTTAAAAATATGTGTAAAAATCACACCCACACAAACATTTCCATTGTTGACTCTTTCCTCGTAACAATTAACTTCTTGTGATGAAAAAAGACAGAACTTTATCTATTCACTTTATCTATTCATCTTTCAGTTTATGTTGCAATTTTTCTCATTGCCTCTTGGGGTGCATTCATAGCTCTAGTCTGTGAAAACGGTAGAGAAAAAAATGCTCCTGGAATAAAGACATCCTGTTCGATGTATTCTTATAATCTTGGAATTTTCTAAGTATCGTAAGATTTTCTTTTATTCTCGGATGCTCTATATCTCTTTTTGGACAGATGGAAGCTTAGTGTCACAGCGATCACAATGGGGAAAGAATGAAATTACATTCTTTACATTATATCTGGCTCTTAAAGTAATCTCTGTATATCAATATCTTATTATCCCACAAATTAAAATGGATTCATTTCAAGTCGTCTTCTTCTTTGTCGTGAGAGGATCGTGGCACGAGCTCCAGTTCTTAATGAATACTGTCAAATTTATGACAAAAAATGTCCCAATGTCCCTACCATAAATTTACGTTGACGTCACTGGATAGGACTATGTTAGTTCTGATAAGAACTTCCCTACTAGATCTAGATGAAAACTACAGATCGAATTTTCCCCCCATTATTTTGCAGACGACATTTTGACATGCAGTACACAAAGGGGGCATCACTCCGTCACTCTCAGACAATGGGGAAGTAAGCGGGGTCTGACGTCAAACACACACTAGACGGCGACACTTACTCATCACGACATCTGTATGGAACACCACACGGGCCAGAAATAGGAAAAAATAAGCGAAGAAAGAAATTCATAATTCAAAACAGCGACCAACAAAAAAAAAAAAAAAAAATTATAGAATTGGCAAGGGAAGAAAAGACAGGAAAGAAACGCCCTTTCTTTCTTCTTCTTCTTCTTCTTTTTTTTTTTTAAATTTAAATTGACCTTCAAATCTCCTGGCGAGATAATTCTTGACAACTTTACACAACTTCCCTTTTTTTTTTTTTTCTTCAAACACGAGGATACATTATTTTTGGTAACAATGACTGATTCGTAATGACAGGCATTTAATTACAATACGGGGACACTGATATTGCACCCACAATGATAATCATAAGCTTAATTATATTCAAATACAACAACGCCAGGCGAAAGTGGAGAAAAAAAAAAAAACAACATCATAATATAAAATGGCACCAACATTCATTCATAAATCACACAATCAACAAAGCTTGCAAAATTGTACCGCCGAGGACGAAGTCCAATATATATATATAATAGTAATAATAGCATAACGTGTAAAATGAAACAAAATGATATAAAAATGTATCTCAGGAAACATCACATTCTACAGGAAAACATGATCTTGATCACATTAAAAGCCAATAAAATCACATAAAATTTCAGAAACATCCAAGGCTAAACTCCCAGACAGTGATAACAATATCATAATAATAATAATGATAAAACATTGATAATATCAATTTAAGACCAGTGTGTTGTAGAAAAGGATAATGAAAATAATAACATGAATTTTCAAATAATTCTCTATTATTCAATGTTTCGTTCGCCAAACACTATCGTATCTGACTGTGAATCTGCAAACATAAAAAAAAAGTATCTATTTAACTGGAGTCGTCATTAGCTCTCGCTACTATGGAATCTGATTAAGATGGGTTTTGTTTTCGAAAAGTGTTTCTGTAATGAGTGTATAGAAGTTACAAGCGATTTGTAATATCACAGAGACCTATATTTCCAACATCCTGGACTTAACTTCAACGATGAAAACACCGTAATAATTAACAAAACACTAGTTTCTATTTGTCAATGACATTGAGATTATGGGGAATCGAATTATTTAACCGTTTCGCTTGCAAGCGTTTAATATTCTACTATTAGTTGTGTGAAATTTGCAGATATGAACAGAATCTGTTCAGAGTCGTCATTCCATCTGGTTTCTACAGACAGCAAATTAATTAGACCCTCCTAATATTATTTCTGTAATCTGTTCACAAACTTTTACTGACAGGACCGGTTTCTAAAAAATAAATAAAAAAATAAAAAAAACAGAAAAGAAAAATCAAAATATCTCGACAATGAATGAGTTTTGAAAAATCAAGAAAAAAGACAGAGAGACATAAACATTGTTGTTTTTTTTTCATCTGATTATTTGGAGTTTGGAAAAAGAGGATACTTACAGTACCGACTCGATCTCACAGGCGTGCAGGAAGGCTTGGTGGTCGCAGTGCAGAACGAATATCAACGGCGCCAGTAACTCGTGCATTCCCTGCACGTTGTAGTTGTGGTGGTAGTTGTGGTATGTAGTTGTGGTGGTAGTCGTGATGGTGGTGGTAGTCGTTGTAGTAACAGTAGTCGTTGTGGTAGTAGTGTGGAAGTAGTGGAAGTAGCAATGATGGCAGTTTCGTAGTGGTAGTCATGGTGATTGAAGTTGGTGATGGTAGTGGTAGAAGTAGTGATGGATGGCAGTAGTAATGACGATGGATAGGAGAAGTGATGGCGATGGTGATGGTGGTGGTGGTCGACGTTGTGATGAAAGAAATGGTGGTGGTAGTAATGGTAGTGGCGGTGGTGATGATGATGGGGGCAGTTGTGATGTAGTAGTGAATGGTGATGGCCGTGGTGGTGATAATCGGATGGTAGTTGATGCGGTAGTGATCGTGATGGTGGTAATGGCGTTGATTGCAGTTGAAGTCGTGGTGATGACAAAAGTGGTGGTGATGTTTGATAATGCAATGGTGGTGGTGGTGATGATGAGGAGGAGGAGGAGGATGAGCATGATGATGATAATGATGATGATGATAATGGAATGGCAGCAGTTGCCATGGTGGTGGTGGTAGTAGTTGTAGCAGTGATGGAAGTGTTGATGATAACGACAGCAGTGAGGATGGTGATAACGGCGAGTATAACAAACGGTGGTAGTTATGATGGTTGCAGTAGTGGTGGATGGTGACGGTGATGGTGGTAGCCATGACAAATTTTCACCACGGTAATAGTGGTAATATGATCAGAACAGAGCGTCGTCATAGTGGTTGTTATTAGAATTAGCGTTGGTCATGAAGATGTAGTTGTAGTTGTATGGACATTTTGATAGTGAAGATGTTGTAAGAGCCACAACGATATGGTCGTTGCCATCGTCGTTTTTAACAAGGTGGGAGGGGATAGGAGGGGAGGGGGGAGATATCAGGATTGAACGAATGAATAACTGAATGAAGGGCTGATGGAAACATAATAATGAAATGTACAAACAAAAATGGGAGGGTGGGCGGGGGCGGAGGGATGACAAGTAATGAGATTATGGTGACTATTTGCAGTATTATGTTGTGGATCTAGCGTATTGCTATATGATAGTATGACTGAAGGTCATAACCTTTTGTCCGTTGTTTACATCATCATATTCAACACTTTTTAAAATTGATATTGTTCTTTTTCTCCCTCACAGGAGGTGTTTACTTTGTTTTGCTTTCATCCCTTGTCAAATTGTGAACTTTATGATTCAAGATACAAATTAAACAAATTTTATTATCTTTTGAAAAAGTTGAAGGTGATGATGTAAACAACGGACAAAGGATCATGACCCTCTGTCACAGACTTATAATGGAGCTGGCAAAGCAGAGTTCATTGAGAGTCTCCGTATAAGCTATGACGTAATCATAGACATACTAGTATAACTAGACCCGGTGAGCATTTTCAGTCTCTATCGGCGGCCATTGCTACGACAGACGACGGCCATTGCTCCAATAGAACCACATCGCACTCCCTGAACTATGGAAGCCGAGCGGGCTCAGGAAAGAAGTGCGTATAGCAAAAAAAACTCTGGTCAAATTGAACCGGAAGTTGTCCCTGCGAGCCAGATCTTTTACTTGTATGTCTATGGACGTAATTAACATCCGTACTAAGGAACCCTGAGGTTGCTGCTCTATAAAATCAATTACATTATCATTTCATCATTTAAATGTTTATCCATTTCCCTCGTCATTCATTCCTCGTCGATCTTGTTGTCATTGCCTGTGTTTATTTGTGCTGGGGTTTAATGATACATCAGGATTATGACGGCTACATTGTGGCAAACACGGTAAGATACGCTTTCACGTCAAGAAGAGGAGAGGAAAGAGAACGGGACAGAAGACAGAAGCAAGGAGAGAGAGAGGGAGAAGAGATGTCACCACTGGAACGTTGAGGATGGTGTTGTTGTCGTTGTTGTCGTTACTCTGGTTTGTATTTCTATTGTTGTTTCTGCTGCTGTTGTTTCTGTTGTAATACATCCTGTTCTTTTCATCACTACGGTTGCCATAGCGATGACGGCACTAAAAAAAAAAAAACCAAAACAAAACAAAAAAAAAGATATCCTTTTCTATGCTCTGGTCAGCTGAAACAGCCGTGCTTTGATACGAATTGGTCTACTCTTGTAGTGAATGCGCGCGCGTGTGTGTGTGTGTGTGTGTGTGTGTGTGTGTGTGTGTGCGTGCGTGTGTGTGTGTTGGCATGAAGTTCAGTATCTAGATTGTGACAGTCCTCAGCTTTCTCTATCACCTCACCCCAATCCCGTTGTCACAACAGCCTCTACAGCTCACCATCAGCTCTATCATCATCCACGTTCTTTCTCTCTCTCTCTCTTTCTCCCTCTTCCCCCTCTCTCTCTCCCTCCTTTCTCTTTCTCTCTCTCTTTCTCTTTAACCCCTCTCCCTCTCTGTCCCCCTCTCTCTCACCCTCTCTCTGTCTCTCTCTGTCTCTCTCACACTCTCTCACTCTTTCTCTTCTTCTCTCACTCTCTCTATCTCTCTCGCTCGCTCCATATGCTTGAGAAAGAAAGATGTTACAGACAATCCCGAAAACGTCTGAGAGCCAGACAGGGCGAGATGTATCTTGAGAAATATATAAAATTAACTCCTGTCTGCAATACCGACATATTTAATCCTCTTATCTTTGTCTTTGTATGTATGTATGTATGTATGTATGTATGTATGTATGTATGTATGTATGTATGTATGTATGTATGTAT
>JBCEWB010070363.1:0-15034 GCA_039654565.1 Peronia peronii | reverse complement strand
TGGAAAACTATAACTGTGACAAATTATATTTCTTTTCAGCCAAGGATTTTGTTGACCTTCCTGAATAATTGCTGAGTGCATTTCTGGGAATGGGTCACAACAATGTGAGGTGTTGATCTGTTTTGTTATTGTCTTTTTATTGTTACTACACACGAATACTGAAGTACAGAGTAAATGCAGAAATAGAAAAGTGACATGGAAGAGTTAAGAATATCATGAGAATATCATATTATATATATGGGAGGTTGACAGCTTTCATAATTAAGCAAAACTGAGGACAATAGCCCATATATATGTAGCTCAAAGCATCCATTTTCTCGTCTACAAGCCAGCAAGACATAATATCCACTATCCACAAATTCCCAGTTTATGATGAAAATGAAAATTTTTTACACAAAATTAAACCAAACTTTTTGTACCCCATGTTTTTGATGATGCAACTTACCTCAAAAGTTCTGACTCACATTGTTGCAGTTGCAAAGCATGTCCAAATAAGCACTGTGGTTAATCATAGTATAGTACAGAATAAATGTAGCGATACAAGAGTTACAATACAATATCTGACAGGGTGTCTATGGGGGTTCGGGCCATGGACAGAATTTTCTACTAGAAACTGAACAACATCACTTCAAATATAGCAAACAGATCATTGAAGTAACATCTAAGTCAATTATACTACTACTACTACTACTACTACTACTACTACTACTACTACTATTACTACTACAAAATCCTAGAAATCTAACCTGAAACAAATTATGCACTATTCAACAGGAGGTTAGCAGATGTCTTAACAATCAAGAAACTGGGATTTGCTGGGTTGTAACAGAAATCTGAGATTTGACCAGGTAAAAATGCTGTACAACCACATCTTTTTCTTTCTATTTTTTTTCCCAGCCTCTTGTTTAATTGAATATCAAGTGAGCTAACTTGGCAAAATGTGCTGCTCTGGTAACAGGCAACCGGTTTCCTCTCCGTGGTTCTTCCATTCTGCTCAAGCCATCCATATCTGCGAGGGAAGGGCCATGTATCTGTGTAACTGATTTTTCTCCCTTTATTTTTTGTGTTTGGTATTGTTTGCTTATTTCTGGCCCTCAGTTCTTTCTCAAATTTGGCCACACCAGTGGCGACAGGCTAGGCTTGGTTCCTTTTCCCCTCATGTCTAACAATCCATCATGAATCTTTTCACTATGTTAGACCTGCTAACATGTAGCCGTATTAAGAATATTTCTCAACAAGAGAGACTTCAACAAGACAATATCAGAAGTAAACAATGCAGTGACCACAAATGAAAAAAAAAAGATTCTGCCTATCTCTGGAGAAGAAAAAAAAAACGTTGCTATATGTTGCAGGTGTTGCTAAATAAATCTGACAAAGGGTTAATCGGTTATGCACGCAAAATATTAGCAGGAAGTAAATTATAAACTATTGACATTGAAACACAGTTTTGCTCTGCTGCCACATAACCATAAATAACAAACAACATCATTTTTTTTTTCACTACATTGCTAGCAGAACTTTTTGACATGGGTTGCATTCCATTTCCCAGTACAAACAACAAAAAATACTGATCATTCCACTAATCAAACATTGATCCACTCAGGTAATTTTTTTTTTTATCTTCTCCAATACAACTTCCCCCTCTTCCCTCCCCCCTCCTCCCCCACCCCACCTCCTTTTCCCTTGCTCATTTTCTCCCAAGCATCATATTATATTTATAATGATATTTACAAAGTAGTTTAACAAAAAAAAAAAAGAAGATTCCTAGGAAAAAACAAGGTACTGACAACTAGATCTGTTAGCTGTGATAATTGTTCATGAGACTGAGCCAACTGGACAGGATTCCACAAATCTAATTTTGAGCACTACATAGCAAACCCAAATGATTGCTTCTTTCAAATAATCCAGATGCCATGAAATGCCAACTGATTTCTCAGTAAATTTTTTCTTTGCCTGTAGTTTAGTTCTTTAAATAATAAAAAACAACAAAATGTTTTCCAGTCTTAATTTATTACTCTTTTGTTTCCTTTTTTTAGATACTGGCACAGCTGCTCTCTGTTAAAGTTATGAGTAACTGAACACCTTTGTATCTTTGTACTTACAATACAATGTTACTGTACACATATATATATTATATATTCTCTTCACAAAGGATACAGTATGTAAAACTAAATTTGCATGCCTTAACATCAGCCACTGCAAACTACAGCTGGTAACCAGTCAGTGTAGGTGTGGATGGCAGCAGAGTGTTGCTCATGAACACTAACAAAAAAAACAATGTTCAAAAATATTTCATGAGCATTTCGTTTTGTTTTTTTTTAATCTATGTAGAGAAAAGTCAAAGATAAACTTCTTTTGGAAAAAAAAAGAGTGAAAATCTGTCTGTTCAACCACAGGTAACGAGTGTTGGTCTGCATGCTTTCAGTCAAACTAACCACAAAAATGTCCAAAGCAACTGCCAGAGTGTCAATGTTTCTATAACAATATTTATTCATGTTCAGAAGTGTCAGTTTAAGTCTATATCACCAAAAGACAATGTCAAAAGGGATGTTGCTACTGAAGTGTATCTGACTTGGAAAGTGATTTTTATTAGCAATATAATGAGTGGATCTTTGATTACGTCTATCTCTGGACTCTTTTCAGATTCAATTAAATATGACTCCAAGCACAACTCTCGGTAAATCTTTCACCCAGTTTGATTACTCACCTCACTCACTCATTCAATAGAAACAGATGGCTTTTAATCATTACAATATCGAAACCATTACACAGCTCATCGTAATCAATGGTAACTATACAATATCAACAGACAACCCGTAAAAATGTAACTGGTGTTAGCAACTGGTCAAAAGCTTTAGAAAAAACTATAAGGCCACATTCAACTAAATTTGTCAAAAGTAACACAAGACTGATTCAGGGCATGAAAAAAAATGTCTGCCCATTTTAAATCTTGACTGAACTGGACACGAACAGCAAGTAATCCCAAAAAAATCTTATCACTCTCCCACATGAGATATAAAAAGGCGTGCGTAGATGGCAAAAGGCAATCTGGAACATTTCAAAATACACGACAAATTTCAGTATTTGAACTCTGTGACAGAGAAGATAATGATATGACTCAGAACGATGCCATATAACCTTGGAAATGAGAACAAAGGAAATTAGCAAATAGTGACAAGAAATGAATGACAGTATCAACTCAATGAAGTTTTTTTTCATACAGAGAAAATCTCAACAGGTTCTCCCCTTTCCATTGGCAAATAGAACCAATATTGATCTTTTATAGTGATCTAACTCAGTGCAATTTTCTTGTTAAGTATTCCTATAAAATAAAAGAACATAATCATGAGGCACAAAATAAAACATGAATCCAAGTATCGGTAGCATTTATAATAATTTTTGTTTTTTAATTTAAAAAATGAAAATCTCTTATCTTTGAAGTGCACATATAATAACATGGCATATGTAGACTGTCCAAGTGGTGAAAGCCACTCATAATTATTGCTAACTACACCATAACAGTTAGCTGTTGTCATGAGGAAATCTATGAAAGATATCTGCTTTAGACAAAGATCCAGAGTGCAAGCGGGTACAATCTTTTTTTCACTGGTTAGTTTGTATACAATGTGATGTCACAGATACCAGGTTCTGTATCCGGATCCCTATTCAAAACAACACTGACAATCAGATGCCCTTCTGCATCTCATTTTCATGTACAGAGAACTCATGTCACGCAGCATATTGTTCCGTAGCAAGAGAAAAACATTTCCCATTTCCTTTCTTGGTTAATTCAATTCTTTGTATACACTCACAAACACAGACAATGACAGAATACTGCTAGTGCAGGTGAAGTATCAAATCTCTTCAAAATACAAGATTTTTGGAAATATAACTTTCAGTAACAGGCCTCCTGATTATCATTTCATGTTTTTTTTAATCAGACATGAGACATAATTATCACTTGTGTCAGTCAGTCCAGGAAGGAGTTCACTGAATTTTGTACCACATAAAGCAGGAGAATCATTACAGTGATGTGACAGGAAACAAAAGCGGCATCAACTAAGTTATCTTGAACAGTCTAAAAAAAAACTCAAGCACAATGCAAAGTCCACAGAGACAATAATTAGACCAACAGAATTGTATAGCTGAGCAAAAATTATTACTTGATTCTGAGGTAAGGAAAACTGGGATGTATTAGGCATTCTTTGTCTCTTCTTTAGCAGTCCATTGGATCATGAGTGTGACAGGACTGTCATATTAATTTTTCAGTATTCTGAAGACTCAATGGTATGCTCTCTGGTGTGCAGTGAGATAGCCTTTAGATAATGAAGAAAATATGAAACACTGTACAAACTGGCATGTCATTCTTGTGGGGGAGCCAGGTTAATTCTCTCATAAATTCCAGTTTTGAAATATGTAACGTGTGAAAAGTGTAGGTGCCCAACACATTTTCAGCTGATAAGTGTAGCATTTAGTTAATAGCCTCCAGTGAATTAGTCAATGTGTATGAGTATACACACGTAAAGATAAGAAATAAATCAGTGCCTGAAATTGGTCCACCTGAAAATGGAAATATTGAATCAGAAACAAAAATGAAAAATGTGTAAAAAAAAAAAAAAAAAAGTTGTGTACAACAGCACTTTAACACTTTCTCCCTGTCCGCAGACTCAGTGGACTTGGGTGAGTTTGTCCCCACATCAAGCAGTTCATCTGATTGCTGAGATACCCTGACAGGGAATGAGACAAGAGCATATCTGACCTGATGCTACTCAGAATGCTATTTCTTAGACAACAAACACATCACTGCTATCACTCCACACATCTTAGCAGTCCTGCCACTATCCTAGCCATGAAAAGTTTTGAGATATGAACAACAAATGTCTGCTTCCTGCTGTATGAGAATGTTCTTGACCTTGCTGACTCTTCCAGTCCACATGGCTCCTATTGTTATATAGTCTGACAGATTGCCTTAGTTTTCTGGCCAGGAGCCACTGCCTGAGTTACTTTGCGTCATTGACAGATCTAAGCATAATCTTACGATGGACTCGGGCGAGTTCTGGACCTTGGTCGTCCTCAGCTATAGGCTGCATTTTCTTCTCTTCTTCCTGCAAAATCAAGCAAAAGTTCAATGTTGATGCTCACATTTCTCTAAATACTACCAGCACAGATGGTGGGATAAGACAAGCAACATAATGACTCCTCATTGTCATTAATACATTTTTTCTTGTCTTCCCCCTGTAAAGTAAGGCAAAAATTAAACATGTTAACTTACATTTAAATATGACGCATCTAAAAATATCAGCTTCAAAAAAAAAAAGGGAGAAGATGAGTTTTCATTTTTCTTAGGTCTTCAATCCCCAAGACAGGACAAAATCATTTTGATTTCCTTCATCCTTTCCATTTGGAATAATAAACTTATAATTCCTATTCCCCCAGAGTTATGATTGAAATTGTCAGTTTAAACCATGGTTTGTTTTAAGTGCATTTGCAGGCAAATATAGGTCAAAATTTTCAGTTTTTGGGCCAAATTGAAAAACTTCAGTTTTGCTTCTTTATCCATTGTACATGAAACGTGACTGTGTCAGCAGGTAGAAGGACAGTGAGGAAAGCCTCCTTTTTATGTTTTTGTCTTGATTTTGAGGTTCATACGGGGGAAAAAAATCTATTTTTCATGGATTTTCTCAAAAATTATTTTTCTGCAGAAAAATCCCTACTACTTTTTTATTTTGTGTCCAAATGGGATGACTTTTCCCAGGCTGGTTTGTCATTATTTGTACAGAACAAAACTGTAGTAACTGGACTCATTTTTGTTTTATTGCTGTTTGAAGAAGGAAAATTAAGGAAAACTAACTACAGAAATGATCATCAAGTTATGCCAGGGAGACAGGACTGGCCAATTTCAAATCCTTCTATACAAAGATGTACATAGGTGCTAAGTTGCATCATGCCAAGTTTCAGAACAATTAACAAAAAAATATAAGTTATAGGCAAATAAAAAATGCGTGATAAAAATCGAAAATGGCCACCATTATTATTACATAATGATGACAAAAATGTTTTTTTGCTTGTTTGCCATGTCCTAGAAACTCAATGAACAGTTGTATGATGCAAAAACACTCTTTTCTTCAAAAATGGTGAAATTCTTTTAGTAGCATATGCCCTTAAGAAAGACATTGATCATTGTCATGAAAGCAGTGTCAATCAACTTGATTAAAAATCCAGTCCTCCCTCAGACCATGAATTAAGAGACAAATGGAAACAATATGCCATATTAAAAAAATTCCAGATGAATGGGGAAATGAACTCCAAGTGAATTGTAGTGAACATTTCAGCCAACACTCTCTTGATTCCCATTAAACATTCCTTTCATAGAAAAGCAAGGAGAAAAGTTTCATGTCCAAATCTTCATTCTAAGAAGAGGAACAAAAGCTAATGATTATAATCTTAGCATCCTTCTAATATTCAGGATGTCAATCTGTTTACATCAAAAAAATAGGAAATGTTTCATGCTCTAGTTTTCCCTACTATTTTTTTCAGTACAGGCAATAATATGTAAAAATCAAAGTATATTTACTGCAAGTGCTGAAAAATATGGCCAACAAAGAAACTAATGATAATCAGAATGTCTATTTTCCTATTCAAGTGTGAAGTTTGACATTCCTGATTATTGTTGCAACCTTCATTTTTCACTGACCTCTTTGACTTTGTTGGCCCTCTCTTCCAATTTGAGTTCCAGACTTGAGCGGCCTTTTTTGGACTTCTGCTCGTCCCATTCCTTTTTTCGTTCCTTCTCTCTTCTCTCCCGTAGCACTTTGTTGAGTTCTGGCTTTTTCAAGACATCTTTCCCTCTGCAGAAACGTCAGAAGCACGATTAAGAAATAAATATCATCCAAAATTACTATTACCATGCGGTTAAGCTGATATAATATGAACTTATTTGAAACTCGAATTTGTAGATTTGGTTTTGCTAATCTAAATTTGATCATGTTTATATGTGCATATCATGATTAACAACAAAGAACAGTCAAAACCAAAAGACAGTACAGTTTCAGATACATCATATCTTCTGACATTAAAAAGAGCCCTGAGTGTGTTTTCTTATAACTTCTTCATGTCACCTATTAAGTTTACATTAAGTTGTTGTTACCTAAACTTACTTTTGTCACGAATCTTGACTGAGGACCAAGTTTAAGTCAACCCTGTCCCTCAGCGATAATAATTATGAAATTTTTAGGGTTGACATTTCTGTTGTTTCTTGAGGAATACAAATTTTAATTATACCCTGAATAGCAGACATTCTGCCTGTGGTCTTTGTATGTTCAAAGTTAGCAAAAAACATTCATTCAGTAGTTTATCAAAATTTCACTGTATACTGATGTACTCTATCTAGCCAAGGAAAACTTATAATTCATCAAAAGTTCATTGTGTTCTACGATATTTCAAATCAGCTAAATCCTTTATTTGGTTGTTCATCAAAGTTGCTCTGTGTATTTATATGTATGGTTAAGCAAAACATATTTCTATAATTCATCAAAAAGTTTTCAGTATATGTCTGTATAGGTCTTCTACTCAAGTAAAACCTACATTTTGTCTTCAACAAAAGCTTTCTGTGTATTATATGTTCTGGTCAGCCAAAATCTTAATCTTTGTAGTTTATCCAAAAATTCTCTGGTTTGGTCAAACAAAACTTACATTTTGTAATTCATCAGAAGTTCTCTGTGTAGGGCCTGTCTCTCTTTGGATTCCAGGCACGGGTTGTGTAAGGGTTTCGGTCTGATGAGTGGGGGGTCGTCTTCGGGCCTGCTCCCGCCTGACATGGACACCCCGTTATTGACGTGGGAGTCATAAGCCTCCGATACTGCCGCTGACAGCTCCTCAGCAGTGAGAGGAGGGGGAGGGGGAGGGAGGTCATTCTCGTCATCGTCATCACCATCGTGATAGTCCGGGTCTGGTTCGGGAAAATTGCTATACAGCTCCTCTGTGAGGGTGATCAAAGAAAAATATTGGGAATTAAATTTTGATCACTTTCGGCTACAGATATTTAATTAATTACTCATGGTCTTTTGCAAAGGAATACTGATGCATGTAAACGATATCATAAAACACAGAGAAACAACGGAATATTTTAAAATCCCGGGAATAACCAGTAAAAAAAAAAATGCAAAAAAAGTCACATTTTTAACAAAAAGCTAATTTGTGGTTTTGTAAGCAAATTGAATATTTCTTTTTAAAATATATGTTGTCATAGGAAAAAACAATGACAAAAATATCAATTTCCAATTTAAAACTATCAGCGTATCGTTCACAAAGCTGGTTTAATATATCGCTTGATGAACAGATGGATAAAGGTAGTGTCCATTTCAAATATTTTGAAATGCTAGAAAATGTTAATCGAGCTAATTTTGTTCTTCATTTCATTTATTTACTAGAACATGCCATTATGCAATTGCTTTGCATATAGAAAGTCTAAAATTATTTATTTATTTATTTATTTATTTATTTGTACCATCATGTTTCTGCATAGAAATGATTTTGATTCTGTCCACTAACTATCTGATGATCAGCAGCTAACTCTTCATAGCAACTCCATTACGAAATTGAAAAGTGTAACTCCCAGCAATGGTAGTTATGAGTGCAGATGGAAGTAGCGTGATTACAATGCACCGTAACTATGCCCCTTATCTGCGCTCTTCCTTGTTGCTGGTGAGTTAAATACATGAGAAAAGATAAAATAAAATAAAGGTGTGGCTGTCTATGGCACTGTCTAATTGTATAGGCTCTGTAAAACTCTCAATTGCTCATGACAGTACATATATGTCAGAGAAAACTGCTTCCCTTCCCTCCGGAAGGTGTAATTAATAATAATTATGCATCTTGTGATAATTATTACAATAAAGCAAAACTAAACTACAGCGAGACATCCCATCATTCAAAGCCATAAGTCACAAGTGACAAAGTTGTTTCTGTTAATTAAACAAGTTGCAAGGTCAAAGATGAAAACATTCACATTACACGTGCAAGAGCAAAACAGGAAAGCAAAACCAAATGACTGTGTGTTAAACGAAGTAACAATACATTTTTTGCATGGCCAGGCTATACCAAACCTTCTTTGGTCTCATCAGTGTTTCTGTAGTTGATTCTAAAACCCAAGTTCTTGTTAAAAAAAAAGGTGGCCATTACGTGCATTATAACCGTCAGTACCACTGACATG
This sequence comes from Peronia peronii, assembly GCA_039654565.1. NCBI lineage: Eukaryota > Metazoa > Mollusca > Gastropoda > Systellommatophora > Onchidiidae > Peronia > Peronia peronii. The sequence goes on along the minus strand of JBCEWB010070363.1, from coordinate 5,823 downwards.
TGCGGGTCAAACAAGTGAATCATTCATGGTATGGACAACATCCACAACGTCAGGGGAGAAATATCTTATTACTTGTTAGATGGTGTCAGTGATGAGATGGAACAATAAAAATGTACAATTTTCGAGTTTTATTATACTGCTACAGAAAAAAAAAGTTACTAACAGCTTCATGTTTTATGAGAAAAGTTTCCATAGCGCTAAATCCTGGAGTGGCACAACATCATTCTACGTCCACATATCAAAAGGTAGTTTCAATATGAAACAGCAGGAAAATGAATACTTTTATCCATCATGTAATTGTAGTGTGATTCTCTTGAAGATACGAGGAGTGTGTGTATTTTCAGCTTCATTACACAAATTTTGGGTATAATTTTCGTGGATCCCAGAAGTTAATTAATTTCAGGTTAACTGAAATATAATTATTGCGGTTACTGAACAAACAAACAAACACACAAGCATACAAACAAACAAAAACACAAATGCTAAAAAATGATTGAAGTACTGCTGGAAAAGGCATTTAAACAAATACCTTTCTCTTCAATTAGTCCATGACTCCATAAAATAATCACTCTTCTATTAGTAGTCTTCACATTTTCGGACTGGACTGCGAAGCTTAGAAAGCCGTTCCTTCTGAGGAACATTCCCTTTCAGACGTTGTACTTTGTTTAAGGATGTAAAAAAGTGGAGAAAGGGAATTTGCTCAAGGACAACTCCCTGCTCTCACTACGATGTTTCAGTTTGATGTAGGGGGAGTAGGTGGGTTACGATCAGATTCAGACCAAGTATTTTGGAAAGTGGACACTCAGGCCATTTTCTGTCTCAAGTGAGAGATCGTCAAGTGTTTTTGGTCGAGTCATTATCTCTTGCACAGCTCTACACGAAGAGGCCGGTGGCTGCAGTCCCTACCTGATAGCCACCTATGTAGCCCTATGTGCCAGTCGAACAAATGAATGAGGCCACAAAGCTTTGACAATGCTATATCACTAGGCTTTCTGAAAATCAACTAATTTCTCATCACATGGACATATATTTCTATTGTTCGAATGACACTTCTCACAAGCATTTTTTTTCTCTTTTTTAAAAAAATCTCTTCTTATTCTTTTCGATGTTTTGTTGTTGTTGTTGCTACATTTGGGCGAGGGTCAAAGTGTTAAATTGTGTGGGCCTACTCTCCTAGAAAATGGCTGAGCCGGACTGGTTACTTGGAGCAGTCGTGGAAGCAAACCACTATACTGCTGACACTTGCTTATAGGTAAATCTTGGCCACCGAGCTCGATAAGCATTGGAGAACTAGGTTATACAAACATCACGTACAGGGCCAATGCAGATAAGAACATTATAAAGACGTATTGATATGTGGTGCACCCAACCACAAGAAAGCTTAGGCAGTACATATAATATGTCAACAGCGTTTACAAAGCCGTTGTTTTCTATAAGCATGATCATTAAATTTTATACACAATCTTGATATAAAGCAAAATGTTGATGGACCAATAGGTATATGGAACTACTTCTGAGCAGCACTGATTATGTGGTAACTGAATTACAATGAATTAACACGAATAAGAGTTCTGTCATATGAAATATTTGCATTGAACAAAATACAGCCAAAAGTTTTAGTAAAGATAAACGAAAGTAAGAACAAGAGAAAGATGTCGTAAATGACATTTATGATACAAAATACAAATGAGGTGTGATGAATGAAGAGGTTTCATCGTCCCATAAGCACCACCAGCAAAGCATCAGCTTTGGTCAGATCAAGAGCAATGGTTTTGTGAGATAAAGATAAAAATGACACGTTTAATTTCATTGTGAAATAGAACAGTTTATTACAGGAGTATTGGGATGAGAAAGAAAGAGAGTGGTATCATAAATTCTGTTCTGCCAGGTCGGAGTATTTCATGAAACTGGTTGATGAGATAAAGCAAAAGCTCACCACATCTAGTGTTTGTATACTCAAGCCCAGATCACAGCACGTCTAAATATTTGGTTTCGTAGTTTCTTCTCAGTCTTCAGTCGATGCAAAATGGCGGCTGAATACGTTGAAGGAACCAATGGTCCTTCTGTATAGCCATAACGCTCAGTAAAATTTCTAATGAATACAAACTTCCAAGCCTGGGGCATACAATTTCTAAGACATAAAAGTACTTCGAAGCGATGTTGTCCACTTCGACGAGAGCTGAAAACAGATAATTACAGCTTCAGTCTAGCCTGGCACTGCAGATAATGTGGCTCTGTGAAGCTCCGAGAGTTGTCATATCATCATTTTTTGAACAGGCGGTGAAATGTTGGTGATAAATCGCATCACATAATTTAAGTATTTGAACGAGAACTACATTAATATTCAAAAGCCTGGAGAATATTCAAAACACTTCGTATATGCTGCAAATGTTTGCCCGAATGTTCGCTAGCTACAAGTGAAACCGCGTTCGTGGATTATTGATGAGTTGTTGATGGCTGCTGCTCCCAGATGGGTTCATGAAAAGTCGACAACCATGTAATATTATACTGCAGAACTGACGTAACCGTTCATTTCATGGAATTTCAGTTTCATATATACAACACATATCGTTTTACGTCCATCAAAACTGATTGTCTGTTCTCCTCCCGATCCCTTTTTCATTCTCTCTTTCAGTAAAATAATTCACTTATTTTAGAAACCTCACTAAAGAACTGTGACTGTGACACCCAATACAACTTTATTTTGGATAATTACATCACACACACCGTGGAATCATTGTATTGCAAAAACTCTGGATGTTCCCCGAGCCTTTAAATCTCATGTTTCTGTTCATCTTCACATGTCATTACAACTAATGCTTGCCTCGACATCAAATAAGGTTTTGCGCGGAGAGTAAGTTGGGAAGACCATCGATTTGTCAAGAGGATAAAAATCTACAACATGGCTTTTCAACAAAAGAAACACAGAATCAATAACTGTTTGTTATTGCACAAAATTGTCCAGTGCCAGACTAAAGCAAAACATGAAAGTTAAAGTAAACAAAGCTATGCTGCTTGAAAAATTGAGGAGCCTTAGATAATTATGAAGCACAAAATAATAGTAAATCGTTGTAGTGTACTGAATAAATAACTAAATACCAACTAGCTAATAAATAAATAAATAATAAAATAAAATAAATAAATAAATAAATAAAAAGCTACGATTTATAGCTTCAGTACATATTATCTACCATACTAAAAGAGACTGGGCAGATATACCAAAGAAAGTCAACTGGTAATAACATTGCTATTGGTTAAAAACTGTCACGTTGACACGTTGACAACAACTGTCAAAATGATCTGCTGTAAGTTAAACTTAATACAAAATGGATGAATGCCTAATGCATCATTGGTCCATATATTCTCTTTATAAAAATGAAGTATGTGATTATTAAAAACCTAGGACACATTTTGTTTCAACTTGACTGAAAATGTAAAATGCTGTCAAAGCAATGAAGATGATATGGGCAAATTGAAAGACATTCAAGCAATTCATGACAGGCATTAATCAATAATGATGGTGTCTCATCTCCAGACCACCGCAGATGTCAGGTGAAAAAAAAAAATCCATGTTTCTCTTTGTCTATTTCCATGACGGCCCATCAAGTTAGGTTATATAGATAAATATATACAAATATGAGCCCTTCGGTTCCTATAATTATTGAACTGAGTTAATGAGTGTTTGATTGTCCAAAGTGTTTGATAGCTACAAAATAAAAATGCATTTTTTAAAAAATCTGAAGTAAAATTTTGCCTTTTTCTCGAACTCCCACAACATTGACGAACTCTGGTCTCTATTAAAGTCATACTGTTGTTGTTGTTGTGTTGGGATGTAACGGCACAGCAGCACGATTACGGCGATATTGTGCCTAACACACTAATGAATGAATGATAAAGTTAGAAGGCTAATATTCTGTACTTTTCTTTCTTCCTTGAGAGTGCGTCTATTGGCCAACAATCTCACTAACTATATGACTGGTAACCAGTTTCAAGAGAAAGTGTTTTGTTGCTGAAAGACGGTCCAACCTCGATGTAATGAATTTGGCACATATGAGTACAAGTTAAATCGTTACATTCACGCATGGGCAACAATAAAACGCAAGCAATCTGTCACTTTGTTTCTGTGATTAGCACCGTAAAAGCTCAAAAGCTCAAAAGCAAACCTCTGTGGCTCATTCAGTCTAGCATTTATAGCATTTCAAATAACAGCAGGCTAAGTTTCATCTTCAGTGCAACAGTTGCAAACGAAAAATCATGCTCCTCGGAAATGTTAGGTTCATGCACAAAAGTTTCAAGGTGGAAAAACGAGGAGTCATTCCAGAAATGGATGATTCCTATGAACTCGACCATAACGATCTAACTGACACCAGTCCGGAGTATCAGAATACTGGTTGCCGTTAGTATCAAGCAATGACGGCCAAAAAAAGGTCAAAATTTGGGGACAATCCTCTTGTAACACTATAACAATACAGGACGTTTTCTAGTATTGTACAATCAAGGATTCGTTCTCACAACAAAACAACTTAGACTGTGCCAAATTCGATTATATCAAGGTTCCCTGTCAGTAAACCCGCCACCGTATTTTATGTATATCTTATGTTAGTATATTGCCATGATTACTGCATTAATCTAGTCAAGTATGCTGTTGTATAAAATGAAAGACGAAAGAAAAAAAAGGTGTATATAAAACAAAATGATGAATGAAGCGTTGACAAATTGATATACCTATGGTTCGTATATTAGTGATAACATTTCTGAAATTGTTCACAAAGGTTATGGAGCTCCGTCGATTGCCGACGGCACCGGGCTCATCGTTGGTGCCGTGGCTGTCGTAGTCTGGCACAGGGGTGTCAGGCACAGTGGCTTCTGAGGGTTCCTGGGCTGCCTCCGCCCCTGCCCGCCGCATGATTGGCGGTGTGGCGGCGGTGATGCTGATGGTAGGCTTGACTGAGGTAATGGCGAGGGGACATACAGCATTGTTATATATGCAAGTACGAGTGTCATATCACCACAATATACACACCACACCACATCAACCAATGCTTGTCATTGTCATACACAAATGTCAGTAAATATGTCATTATAATGATATCTGCCCTGTTAAAACAGAGAATCGCAGATGCTACGTATAGTGCAAAACTTTAACAGGCTAAATGGATACGATTTCAACTCCATGAAATTCTCTTTCCATGACCATAAAATAACAATAATAAACGGGAACGACCCTGATTTTTAGTTCTCTAAGAATTGGATCTTACAGAGCACTCAATAGGCTATGACACAAATTATATGTTAATAGCAGTCGGCTCCTCTCACAAGCCTTCCTAACTGTCATAACAGAGCAGATGTTTCATTTCATCGTATTTACGAAGTTAGCTGAAAATAATACCTGTCACAGCAAACGTAAATAAACATGCAAATATTATAATATATAAATATAAATTATTCTCCCTGTTAACTGATAATAAAATTATATTAGATTACGACACATTTAGATGCATTTGCAATGTAATGAAAAGTCAAGGCAACAGAAGTAAGAAATTGTGAAAAGCCAAACAAATGCTTGATTTTTGTGAAAGATCTGAACAAATTTCGGGACAGGACAGAGGTTAGATGTCAAAGTCTATAGGCTAAGACTTGGTGCCACATTGGTTTGGTTTGGCAAATTCCTTCATCTTGTAGCAGAGACTAGTATGAAAGAACATCTACATATGAAGGAGGTTTTGTTCCTCCGACTCCTTTACTCAGTGAGTGTGGGAGAGAGAAAGACAAGACACACAGAGCGTAGAGGGAAACAGAGAAAGAGAACAACAACAACAACAA
>JBCEWB010070352.1:0-13264 GCA_039654565.1 Peronia peronii | reverse complement strand
TAGATAGATAGATAGATAGATAGATTAGATAGATAGATTAGATAGATAGATTAGATAGATAGATAGATTAGATAGATTAGATAGATGGACCAACAGACTGACAGAAAGATAAGTATATAGGTAGGTAGGTAAACAGCCAGATAGATAGATAGATAGATAGATAGATAGATAGATAGATAGATAGATAGATGTACTTAAATGAGCTGTCATGTCCTATCCCTGTAGTGCCTTTCCTGACTTGAATCTGTCAATGTTTAAAGAATGTGACCAATTGAATACTTTGACAGACAAAGAGTTCGGTACTTAAAACAGTTTTGCGGTAAAATCCGTAGGTGTAATGCCTTAAAACGCACAGGGATCACTACATTCTTACAGAGGAAGAGGAATGCGGGACATGGGAAGCGGTGAGCAGTACCTGAATGCTGTATGATTCGTAATTATGATTACGGTATTTGAAAATGAATCTGGCGGGCCACAAGGTAAACTGCATGTTTACACATATCTTTTTGCGGCTGCTCTTTACAACCTTTGGTCGTCCAATTTATTTCTATATATAGAGCCGTGATCGTGCTGATATGCTCTAACATCCAAACACAAAGAACAAAGAAATAAATAAATAAGCAGCTCTCATTTAATCTTAGGGGAGATATCAGTATATCAAGAGGTTAGGAGCCTGCATCTCGATAAAGCGTTGCAGGATGAATCTGCAGCTGATGGGGAAAATGCGAACCTGCGTTAGTTCAGTGACTCAACGATTAGCTGGTTTCTTGGGTAGGGAATATGGACGCAGGAGAGAAGATAGATCAGGAGTTCTGTCTGCATGCTGTGCACATTAAAGAATTTTTGGTACTGGAAAAAAAGTAATAATAGAGAGTATTAATATAGTGCTTATCCCCAAACGTTCAGGCTGTAAGCGCTTTACAACAATATGCCCAAATGCTGCTTCTTGGCAAAATTTCTTTAATTCCAAAATGTCTTTCCAATTAATTTCTTCAGATCAAACTGCATTCATTAAAAAAGGTCCAGATAATCTTACTTTTGGGATTAAAAGGCTGCAAGAGATACTAAAAAAAATGTTTTCCAAGTGCTCAAGGAATATAGCATATTAGATCAGTCTGCATTCTAAAACTTCTTAAAATCTATGTGGCGCAAATCATTTTGAGACAATGCTGTCTCTCGTCGTTTTGTAAATGGTTTTATACAATTTTTATATCCAGTGGGTCATATGCATGAGAAATCAATGACATTAACAGGCCTGAAGAGAGAATGAAAACTTCTGAAAAGCAAGATAGAGCAGTTAGGCCGAAGAGCGTGCAGCAACGAAATCCTCCCATTGAGTATCCAGTATGCGACCACCAATGTGCATCAGTTTTTGGCTTGAAGTTCCTCATGACATTACTTTACCTTGTCTCTATTCCTTTCAGTCACTTGCCGAAGACTATCTCGTACGCGCGTTCCTACACGAGAATAAAGAAATGAATGTAATGCTAGGCTGGACTTTGTCGTTCGAGATTGTCGACTATCCATACACATACAATATGATATAAAGATAACGATTGTGATCCTTAGTCTGTAGTCCCTTTTTATTTATTTATTGTTACATTTTTTGCCTATCGGAGAGTTTAGGGAAGAATGCACTGGTCATTATTATTCACATTCCAACTGACGCCCTTATCAAAATCCTCTCGACTGATTAAAGCTTTGCCTGAATTTCGTGCACAGAAATACCAGACCTGACAGGTGCGGCCTCTGAAAGTATCTTCTGAAAGGTCTTGTAGGGGGAACAGAAAAAAAAAAAGAAAGAAAAGAGTCATCTTTCCAAACACATCGGCACTCTGATAGAGCTGTCCTAATGTGTTTTGACAAAAGACTCTTTCCCTGAAAGTTTGATTTCGAGAAAATCTCGATTTAAGTCTGTGATCTGTTTTAACATATAGTGGACGAAGAAGATGCAGTCATTAGCGTATAAAATGATGTGAACAATTGCCTTTAAGTAACGTGGAAAGTTGTCTTTGAATAGCTGGACAAATAATTTGACTATGATGAACATGGCGTTTTATCAAAGTTCTTCAGTGTTGACCCACAGGTGGAACATCAGTTTTTATGTACTGGTAGACCCAACTCTAGGACAAGGTCAATCTCATTAGATGAATAAATCGGACTTTGTCAATAGATAGGCGACGAGTGGATTCATGTTCACCCTCTCGTCACCAGAAATCTCTGGACATCGGGAGCCTGTGAACCGTCCTGTAATTACAGTCAGTTACTCTGACGCTTTGAAAATCAGTAATCTCTTACGTCTTGCACTCATGAATGGCCATTCGATCAGTAAAGAGTGCAGATTGACGAAAGACTCATTCTGTCTGAATCTCCAAATGGCGTGAGGCTTAGCCAAGTGGTAGATAATTCGATCACCATAAACAAAACAAAAGAACTGTGCGCAAGAACCTAATAGAACTGACACAGTCACAGTCAAACTGCTCTTTGTATTTAGAATACTTACGGTCTGTAACACGTCTTTCAAAGATATTGCATCTTTTCGATGAGAATTTATTTTTTAAAATTACTCCAAATCTCTTAAAATGACTCATAATGTATTAATGGGCTCAAATTGGAATGCGTTCCACAACGAAATCCAGTGCCTCGCATTATGGGACAACTTTACTAACACCACGTAAGCATTGAGTGATTCATAACGAGCCCGCATGACGTGATGTCACCTTATTTCTTATTCACTGACAGATCGTTAATTTAACACATTAAATTATATTGGTACTGAACTTCTTTGATTATGCGGAACAGGAGTTGTAGTGGCCAGGTTTGCTAGGGTGAAATGTTTTAGCAGTCAAAGGGTTAAAGAAGAAAGTGACAGGAATTGGGAGATGTGTGCAAAAGAGAGACAAGATAACGGTTAGTAGTCAGATGGTGGCACTATAAGAGAAGGTAGCAAATTTTGATTAGACTTGTATCTCAGCTTCATCCGGTAAGTACGACGTGGCCGTGTATCTTCTGGGGTCAAATCTCTAAGACATTTACTGAAATGCAAAGTAATCAGAATGATTGTTCTGACCCAAGCAGTGTCTGAGAAGTCATCGTGGCTATTCAGAATTTTTAAGAAACAGTACAAATGAGCTGTATTAAACAGTATCATGATTGTGTAGCATTGATAAAATGAAAATTAAAAACCAAAAACCAAAACAAAAACTGAACCACTCTTTTTCAAAGATTATCAGAATGTCTGCAAATCTCCATCTACCTAGCCAATTTTCATGATTTGAAAAAAAAAAGAGTGTCAGTGGTAAAATGATTTCTCAGGCCAATGTTCGATAAATAATAATAATATCCTTTCGTTATGGAAAAGGTGTAAGCAGGATGCTCTCTGCCAGCGGACGTCCTCTTCTTTCTCCCCTACTTTCCTTTTCGCCTTTGCATTATCTCTCATAAACAATGCTGAGACCCCTCTGTTCCCTGATTCAAGATGGCCTGTGTCGTTCTTGGAATAAAAATCTTATGTCTTGTCCAATCTCGCTAGTTACTCAGAAGCTCATTTTTAAAAATTTTTATAGGAGGAAAAAGTTACTGGTAATTGAAGTATCTAGAAGAGTATGGATAGGAACGGGTTATAGATCCAAGAAAAAATAATGGGAATAGTTAGAATGTGGCAAATATAAGCTCGGGAGCTATATTTTCTTGTCGTTATGAACTATCTGGACATCTGCACCCATACAGTTTGATTCTGATCTATTATTTTCTGATGTAATTATCACTGGTTCCATTCTCTGCCATAGCTAAGTTTTGCTAGGTCACTAATGTATCTTCACAATTGTAAGATGCAAATGAGATTTTGAACATAGCAAACATCCAAAAGTAAAGAAAAAAAAGTCAGCTCATAAGAAAAATACTATGAATTATTCAGGATTTCTGTTTATAAATCTATACTATAGATCTGCAACAAAACCCACAACAGGCTTATGGACTCGAAAACTGCTGAATGGATCCATATAAAAAATTTGACATACAACATTGTTGCATATGGATTTGTGTTTCTATGTACAAACACCCGAAAAAAAAACTTATTATCTTTGACGTTATTCCTAATATATGATAATAATTGAATAATAAACTCGCGAGGGTGCTTGATCTGAATTGTATATTCGATAATATGACGCATTCAGAACACGTTTTCTTTGAGTAATATTAGCGTCTCTGGTAATATTCAGTTTAATCAACCAAAATATTAAGATCGAGGTGCCCACGCTTCCCATACATTTAAGTCGCAGGGCTATATTTTTTTTTAGAAATCTCCCACGGAGGCCGTTGGTTTCCTTCCAGTATTCTAAATTCGAGATAACCTCCTCTAGGAGGTTGAAAGACGTGTTACAGACCGTAAGTATTCTAAATACAAAGAGCAATTTGGCTGCGATTGTGTCAGTTCTATTAGGTTCTTGCGCACAGTTCTTTTGCTTGACACAAGAAAGTAATTCACTCATTGCATTTGTTTATTTACATTTAATTGACATGTATTTACGTAAGTGTCACAGCACATTTTCTTTTTCACCCCCTCTACCTTTTCGTCTGGTGTAATTGGAACTCGCTGTGTTCTGTAGGTCATCCTGTTTCACAATTATTGTTTTAATAATCTCGCTCGGGATCATGAGTTAATGGAATTCACTGTCTATGTTGACATTGGGTAATGCAATTTTCTCTGAACAAATCATACAATGACATGGGTTGCCCCTTGCAGATTATAGTTCTGAAACGGTAATACATCAGCAAGAAGATGACTAAAGTAATGTTGATTGCCGTTTCATTGAAAAAGTTCAAAATTTTGTGTCGCAATCCAAGCCTCTAGGCAAACAGAAGGTTCAGGACGAGTTTGTGGCAAATCACGAATAAACTTTTTTCTCCGAAAACTCAGATACTGTGAGCCAGACTGGTAACAGGAACTTTCCAAACCCACGCCGCCCGATCCTCTTCCTTTGGATTTAGAACAGATAAATTATATTGATAAGCCCGCCATGTCCTCCATTTTCTCCCATTATTCTGTTATGTCTTCCAGACAAAATGATTGATCTACTCTTGCTAGGGCTGGCAGTCCTGTCCGTGACCTCAGCCGTGGAGGTCAAAATTGTTTATGAGCCCCCAGTTCTGTATTTTAAATTGCCATGTGAGTATCACTGTTCCCGTTTTCGTTTCTTTCGTTCAATTTCATTACTGTAACCTATCTCATCTTTTTGCTATTATTTGTGTCATTGTCACTGTATTAAATTATTTTTTGTCAGCTCATAGTTTATCCTAGTCTCATCCTTGGCTGTGAATATCAGCTTGTCTTCTTATTGTTTCTGTCACTCTCATACATGCAGTTGTAACTAATCTCGCGGTTTGTTGTCTATGAGCCATTGAATTGCATTCAATCATTTCTGTCAAATTATAGCGTTTCCTAGTATTACCCTTTGCTGCAATAGTTATCTTGACCTCTTATCGGTTCTATCACTCTCATAACTGTAGCTATTCTTGCTCTTTTTTTTTTTTTTTTGGTTCTGTGTCATTATCATTGTATTTGGTTAATTTCGACCATAGTTATCAAATCACACTGGTTCATCCTTCGTTTTGGCCGTCACAATTCCACCAGTCTCATGATTGTATTTAAGCTCACCCTCATTTGGTGTTGATATATTGTTACTGTATTAAATTATTTCTGTCAAATCTACCTTATACATTGGTTTCATCTTTCGTTGTGATTGTCACATTTTTGTCAATCTCATTATTGCTACTAACCTCATCCTCAATTGATGTTGATGTCATTATGGCTGTTTTCAATCATTTGTGTCAAATCTAGCTATTTCGTTAGTCTCATTCTTCGTTGTAGTTATCACATTTTCATCAATAGTAGCACAGGTTCACTAGTCTTATGTTTCCTTGTGGTGGGTATATATCTGCTAATTTCATTATTGTAACTCACGAGGCTGGTATCGATTCCATTTATTGTATTAAACCATATCTGCGCCCAAATCATAGTGATCGCTTGTCTCTTGTTTCGCTATGGCTGCTACATTTCTGCGAACCTTAAAACTGTAAATAACCTTGCCCTTTGTTGGTGTCCATATCATTGTTATTACATTTAATATCTTCTGTCTAAACCATAGTTATCATAAGTCTCGTCCTCCTGATTGCTGTTATTTTTAACCGTTGGGTGTCGAGAAGCTGATTTGTTCAAACAATGGATGTTTATAATAAGTCATATCACCATAGCCCTAAGATAATGCTTTAAGTCAGACTAATGCCAAAATGTATACATATCTTATGGCTTTCTTTGGCATGAGATTATCAGATAATGGCATTAAAGAGAAATGAGTCAGTAGAATATGGATTAATTTAACTGTATCATAATGAAGTTGTACTATAACCAAGACTAAATGCTAAAAAGACCTATACTATTATCGTAGAGCAATGACAGTCTGTACGTTTGAATACTTTTTATTTTTGACAATTGTGAGACATGTCATCTTATTTCGTATTCGAACAATAAATACCAATTTATCAGTTTTCAAAACTATATAAGTTTGATTTTACCTGCCTTCACTCCAGGTATATCTACTGATACTTAAAGAGTTTATAACTGTTAATCCTATCAATCGTAAATCTCACCGTTCGCCTTTATCAATGTTCAATAATATCAGATTGTGTACATCTATATTTGCTCACACTGTATTCAACCATTATTATGTAGCCTATTGTTGTCGTATTAACTCATTTTTCCTGCCGAAATTTAAAAAAAAATTCTTTTCTTTTCCTCTTCTGTTTTCTTTCACAGCTGATGTCTTTGTGTTACTTTTGTTTGTGTGTGTGTGTATCTGTGTGTGTGTGTCTTTTTGTTTGTTTCTTTTTTTTTGAGGGGGGGGAGGGGGGGGGGGTAAACCGTTCAATTGTGTCTGTCAATCCGGATACTATATCTAGGTAATAACATAGTTTGTGTCATTCTGATGATGATTTAACTTTTGAGTGACAGTGTCGATCCTCACAAAGAAGAGAATTCAGACCAATTTCTTCTTCTTTTTAATCAGATCGTCTAATTTCAGCCTTCTTGTTGGAGACTCGCAGTTGTTGTGTTGTTATTATCATTTTTCGTAATGTATATGAAATATAAGCTTACATTCGTTTGTCGTGTTATGTTCTCCCTGTGCTGTTGAGTTATTTCAGCCATATCTCTTGTTTTGATTTGTTTTGTTTCTATTTTTTAAATTGTTTTTTCCCCATCCACATCAACTGTCATGAACTTGAACTTTTTTTTTTTTATTTTGCCCAGTGTTTGACAGTAATGTCGGACGTGTGCAATTCAATTACAACATTAACGGTGTCACCGCCCAGGCCAACGGAATCAAGTTGATAAGTGAGTTTTGGAAAACATCTCATCTAATTAGATTCGTTCTTAATCTCAAAGTGGGATTGGAAAAGTGATAGCTGAAATCAGAATGTAAACAATGGTGCGACAGATAAGATAATAAGATTATATAACAATGCAAGATAAGATAAGATCAGATCAGATCAGATAATATCAGATAAGATAAACTTCATTATTTTGTCCTCTGTTGGAAAATTTCTCTCACATTTGATAAGACATGGATGTGTGAGGTACATTCGTGAACACATAAAAACAGACTGAAACGTCCGAATAACATCAGAAATATCCGGACTTTTAATAGCAGACCGTTTCAGCCAGCTGTTAATTCCCTTTGACACGCACAAGAAACATTGCAGGTGAACTGTAACGAAGAAAAAATTTTTCCGGTCATTGTTTGAAATCTACATTGTGAAACATTCCGAAAAAACACATTCCGAAAAAATCCATGGTACATGGAAAATACTTTCTTCTTATTGCAGTAATTTTATCTTTATTATTATTTTTATTATTTGTAACCAATCTTTCGAATGACAAGATGTAAAATGACATTTTTATCTTCTTTACGTTGCTTGCTCAGCATCCCTTGTGTCTGGCAAAAGGAAGTGATAATAATGGCTGGTCAATACGACCTCCCGTGGGAAGGCATGGAACTTGACTCCATCCATTTCCTTCTCTTTTTTACCATTATGCACAGACTATTACGATCTTCTTTTTTCATCTGAGTCAAAATAGATTCTGTGGTCTATTGTGACTAGGTTTTCTATTTCAAATTGGACCACTCAAATGGCATCGCTTGATTTGATTTGGGACATTGGATAAGATCGTGTAGATTCTAGACCTAGATCTAGATTCTAGACTTCAGAATGGAGAAGTTCCACACAAGGTCAAGTGTCTTTATAAGGGTTTGACTAGGCTTAGATTTAGGACCAGGGCAAGATTTAGAGTTAGGTTTATGGTAACAATAAGAGTGAAATATACGATTTTTTCCAGTGCCCTGGGATATTTAGTGACAATATTAGGACCACTTGGTAGCAATAGACCATTTGAATTATTTTGACCACCTGGAAGCAATAGGCTAATAGACCATTTGGATTATTGTAAACACTTGAAAGTAATAGACTATTACTCATATTTTAATATATTTTAATCACTTGGTGAAATAGACCACTGGAACTATCTTGGCCAGCTGGTAGAAATAGACCCATTGGAACTACTCTGATCACCTAGAGCAATGTATTATTGTTATAATAATAAAGTGTGTATTAAGTCATCGATCACAGCCAAGTATGTTATATAACGTAAAGAAAAGGGCCGAGCTCCTCCAGCATCTGACAACTCATAATGCTAATACAATATAATCTAATCGATGCTTTCACTACCGCCTTATTAGAACAGGGATATTTAGTACAAGCCTTTTCATTCGTGGTTAAAAAGTCGCTGAGCAAACAGAGAATTTTCTTCGATTTTGTTTATTACTTTTTCTTTTTGCTTAGCTGTAGAAATAGTTGTAAATTGTAATGCAATAAACATTCTGTGCAAACTAAGACTAGAAACCTGTATAGAGACTCAAGAAGACACGAAGTGAAAACAGAAACAAACTGATGTAAAATTGTCTGCATTAACAACTAGAACCATCCTCACTTGCACTGTTCAGATGTGGGGGTATTGCAATAGACAATTATAGTAGACATTTGTGATAACTTTAAACATCTAGCCAGTATAACTACAGTTGCTGGATTTTCTGAGTCTAGGTCACATTATTTGACCTGGCCTCAGTCTCACGTCATTTTACATTAATATAATCTGGTCGTTATTGTTTGTTTGTATGTTTGTTTGTTTTGTTTGTTTTGTTCAATAATATATTAGTTCACTATATGTAATCTACATATCGCCAGTTTCGTTTGCAATAACACATTAGAGCTATATCAAGCCTTTTATATGTGCGATAGCACGCTATTTCACTTTATATGGTTTAGCTTCTTTCGTCCTTCTTCATCCCTTAGCACTTTTGACATGTCATGTAGTATCAGTACGACAATTTCTGTTCGCGCATAATGAGCGCCGATATCAATTTCTAGATTTAAATAACTGAGTAAATAATTGTTGACCTTGACAAAAAATAAGAATCAGTTAAGGTGAAATCAGGGTTCTTAACCCTGTGAAATGATTAAACTAACAATCAGAGAACAAGAAGAGCCTCTTGAAACATTCCACTTCATCTAGATTATGACCTGTCTACACTCTTGTGTGTTCGAAGGTGATGGCTGGGTCTACAGGACAGGCACTACAGGTCTGGATGCTGCAGACACGGTGTACGCCTCCGCTGATGTATATGACACTGCAGGCAATTTGCTCCAGAGCACTGGCCGTAGTGATTTCGTTTTTGGTAACTTACTTTTATAATTCTTTCACGGTCACTCTCCCACTCGACCATTGCCACCAGTTCATTTCAAGAAAAGAACCGAAGCTTCAGCACAATATAGCTCAATGGTATTTACCACCTCCTTGGCAACTTGCTAAGCATTATCATGCCGCTCTCTCATTTCGATATGGCGATTTTATTATTCGAGAGTAGAACCAACCTTGCCACCCTACACAATCCAGGGACAGCTGCCATAATATTGGTAACTTGCGAAACATTTCAAAGCCATTTCAAAGCCACGAAACTTTAACGGTGGCAACTGAAATTGTGAGGTCTCAATGTACAGTGGGTATGTAAGTAGAAGATTGGCCCTTTCAAAGCCATTTCAATCACAACAACTCTGTCATTCGACAAAAGAGCCCAAGCTTTCATCACGATGTTGTTCAATAGCACTTATTTTACTGCCGGTCACTTGCTAACTATGTCACTGTCCATCTCTCATGCGATCACTGCGAATCTATCGTCCTAGAGTATGGTCAATTCTTTATCATCATAGTACAGATCAATAGCAGCTGGCCTGTTCATCATTTCCTTGCTGCATTCTCTCATTTGAAAAATAATCAATGTTTGGGCACCACATAGTCTGAAAAGAAGAGCCTCAGTACTGGTAAATCGCCAACCCCTTTATTATCACGTTATCACTACATTTGACTATCACATGATTCAACAGCAGTTGTCCAGGACTAGTACCTTGCTAATCCTTTAAGATATAATAAGATCAATTTCATTTGTCATCAAGAGGAAATTCCATTCACAGTAGAGGAAATTCAGTATACATGCAAGATGCATTCACACTCATCTGCATATGGATAAAAATATCACTTTAACTGCCACTCTCTCATTCAAGAAGAGGACAAATAATTCAGCACCATTTTAGTTCAGTAGGAGCTATTTCAGCAAATAATAATTTGCTGACAAAAACAAATCTGCGAGGGATTGGTGAAATTGCACAAGAGATGGAAATTAACCATTTTAGAATAATCTTAGAATGTCAAGGGGACTATAAACTAGGAACAGGAATGAAGAATATTATTTAGAAGCTGATAGCGCAAAGGAGTCCTAGTCGATAGTTTGAATCAGTTTAGGACGTGGACACTTATTGAGAATATCCTCGTTCCATTTCAGATTCCCTCAGTCCAGTCGTCAGGATTCCCTCGCGCCGAATCCGAGGCGCCGTGTACTTCAGGGATGATTTCAACAGCTTTAACGGTGGTAACTGGAACTATGAGGTCTCAATGTACGGAGGCTATGTAAGTAGAAGACTGACCCGTTTAAGTGCTATTCAATATATTACATGTCATATCCTGCACGTTATCTTTCTGGTTTAAAACACCTTTTCTGGCAAAATGACAGCTGATAGGATCGACAGTAGAAAACACTCACATGGATCGAGACAGTGCACAGTAACCGGGCTAAGACAACTGACTGTAATATTGTTTAAGATTATGATTGAAGCATCTTAATATTGGGACGGATGGTAAGCTTGACAGTGAGAACAGGGCACATGGACCAAATTGGTCCCTGCAAGTAGTGTTAAATCAGCAAGATAACCTACTACAGATCTAATATGGCTGATTGTAACATCGATTAAAATATGAATACGACTATATCAAAACGAATACTTTATTTGTCCGCAGAATGTTATGCCACGGTCAGTTTCAGATAAAACGATGGCGATCGATATAGGAATCGATGGTAGGATCGATCGTAGGAACAGGGCACAGAGAGCTCCATAGTATTCCCGTATCATAATAATAAGTCAATAGAGATACTCCCTTCCCATCACTAGGGCAGATGGCTGATTATTATCTGGAGAAGAACCAGCCGGGTTAGAAACGTTGGCCAGTTCCATCAGTTCATTCAATTTTTAACTTATCGATTACCCAAATTGCTGTTTGTTTCTTTAAATACATTAAGTTAATTACTGGTTCATAGTGCAGTAAATTGTAAGTCATTTATAAGACATGAATTAAGATGATGATGATCGAATACATCCATTCGGCTTCGAGCTAAAAGACGGTTTATTTTTTTAAAAAATAAAAACGTCGTCATTTAAAGCCATTAATTCGAGAACCCCCCCCCCCCCCCCCCCGGCCACTTGGAAGGCTAACAAACAAACACATTAGCTAAAGCTCGGTCCTACAAATTAAATAGTGAACTCTGTCTGACGAATTATAACAAGTCAGGCTTACAGTTTGAGTATCAGTTCCTCGAAAGAGAAATTGCACGAAAGAGAAATTGAAGTTTACCGTTACCTGTCACTAGTTTTGTGTCCTTGAAGAAATTAACAATTGGCCTGGTGGGTCTGAACATAAGGGTATCTCCACATATTTTCAGGATTGCAGAGAGTTAAGTCATTTTTCCTGTCTGCTCATATGAAGCCTTGCAACTTGGATTTGGACAGCATAATTATCTACGTACATCTAAACCCAGCTCTTCTCGTTGTCTACCTAAAACATGTTATAAACCAGCTTATGATTAATTATACTCTGTCTAGCAACAGCACACGTGATCTTTTAGAGTCCTCCTGTGGATGCTATCATTTGCCCACCCGTGATATTTCTGTTCTTGTTATATCCGCCAAACCTTGTTATTGAAAAACATCTTTTACATGCTTTGTTTTCTCTATTTCCAGAACGGAGAGTTCCAGGTGTACACAAATGATCCCAAGAACGTCTTCATTCGCAACGGACAACTATACATTAAACCAGTACGTCTGTGGATAGATCTGGATGTCAGCCTATATGTTATTCAATAGCTTTAAGTCCCCCCCCACACACACACACAAACACACACCACCATCACTCCCCAACCATTCCTCTTCGACGGTATCCGGATGCTCCTTCTTAGCTATGGTCTCTTTATTATAATATCGGTAATAACGAAAGTCAGAATGTATTATAAACTGACGAGTTGAAAAGACATGGTTCGGTCCAGGAATGGTAACTTCACACTTTAAAAAAAACAACTAAAAATATTGCAATATTTAGGACAATAATTTTGAAAGAGACCCAGAGCCTGTACCGTTTCTGCTTTTTGTTTATTTCTTTCTTTGTTGTTGCTGTTGTTTTTCATCCCTCCCTCCTTGCTTTGACTTGAATTAAGCAACTGATTCTAACTATTTTAATTAGATTTGTGGGTTGTTGTTTTTGACCTGACCACCATTAAAGAAAATTATACTGGTCAGACGATGACTAACCATCGCTGTCTTAGGAATGTGGCATAAACGAGATCAAATAGACTGAGATGCAGTCATGATTAAAAAAAAAAAAACAACATAAAGATCATCAGATGCAAATTATGTGTGCATCTGTTGGTGAATAGATAGAATGTTAAGCTGTGGTCGCTTTTTATTGTCTTTATTATCTCTCTCTCTCTCTCTCTCTCTCTATCTATCTATCTATCTATCTATCTATCTATCTATCTATCTATCTATCTAT
>JBCEWB010070341.1:1921-13264 GCA_039654565.1 Peronia peronii | reverse complement strand
CCAGAACACCAAGAAACGGCAACAAGAGACACAAAAGTCATGGAGAGAGGGCTAGTGTGTAAAAAAAATGGCTGTTCCAAGGGTGAAAGCAGGACAAAAAATTTTTCACGTCATTTTTTCGCTGAAAAAAAAACCTTCAAATGCGTTTTTCTCAAAACCCGGTTTTTTGACACTCTTTTGCTATCTACTTTTTTGTTTCGAAACCGATTCTAACCAAAATTGATATACATCATTTTCTCAACATGACTAAAAACGTACGTATGGCGTTCCATTCGGTTGGCAAGTTTTAGAGAAAAGTGGGCTTTTAGTTTGAAAAAATGGCGAAATTTGAATTTTCGTTACATGGCATTTTCAAAAATTTCTAGAAAATTTTCTATTCCATGGGAAGGGCTGAAAATATGTAACTTTTTAGATATTATGTCAAACAATATGTTCACGAAGTTTTATTAAGGTCCGTTGAAATTTGACGGAGGAGATAGATTTTAAAGTCAGTCAATTTATTTAAGGGAACCAAAATCCAAGATGGCAGCACTGCCATGGCAACCTATGAAAAAGTTAATTTTTTTTTTCACTTTTTCCGCTAATTTGAACATGCTGAATTTGATGGAAAAGGTTAAAATAGTCTATCTTTAATAATAAAAAAAGAATCACCTCCAGGACACCCCTCCCCCCCTCCCTTAACTCTCATAAAATATATAGCGTCGGCAACGGTATATATTACTTATTTGTTAATCCATGTAACAAGTCATGTGCCTAATCTCAATAATGCAATATCTGTACGATGACTCTATCACAGAGCATACTGCAAATAACCCAGTGTTTTAACTGTTTCATGGTTTCTGACAATGATTCTAACTTGCGTTCAGCATTTGCCCCGCAAATCTGAGATACTGACCTGTCTGTGTTCATTACTTAGGGTCACTCACAATATTTAAACGCCTAATTGTGGCGGAACCATGTTTCCGTCCAAGGTTTCATTTACCACTGTTGGAGAGGTTAAATCCTACTTTCCAACCACATTTTTGAAACAGACAAAATTTGTAGTCTTCGTCTGATAGCCGGAGATAAAAAGAGGTTAACATGTCACAAAACTTAACACAACTTATCCATTTTTGGAACTAGTGTTATCTTCTTTTCCACAAGAGATATATATCATTAAAAATATACCACAGAAAAATTCAGATTTTCATCGCTGTGTTTACATTTTGTCTCAATGTTTCATGATCTTCTACTGAATGTGTTGTTGTGATAAAGTACAGCACATTTTAACTTAGTCATGGCAGTTAGCCTGTGGTCCCCCGTGGTGAACTGTGACTTGACCTCTTAATCCAGGCCAAGCCACCAGCACAGGTCAAACTAAAGGCACGCTGGTGCACAGCCGTGAGAAGCAAGTTGAAATGGGCTACTTCCAAAACCCTCTAACTAGTCAACCAAATCTTGAACTGACTTCTGCCTGACGTAAGTTTGTTATTATAACCTCTATATAATTGTTAGGTCAACCTATTACTTACTGGCATTCCGTATCCAGGCATCATCTGATTAGGCATTCCAAGTCCTCCTGAATTTGGGTTCTGCAGGTAAGATTCATCATGAAAAAAACAATAAATACAAAACTACACAATTTTAAAACTTTAATTAGAAACAATTGATTCAAAATGAAAGAAAGAAAAGAAAACTACCACGATTTAGATCTAGACCAATTTTTGTTGCATTAAGCACAGTGAGAGAAAACAGACCAAATATCAATAAAAATATAAAAGTTAAATAAAAGTACAAATTTCAGTTAGGATGCATCATAGATAAAACCCAACACAATGTTCTGCAGTCAAAATGAACCATTATGTTGACCTTCTCAGCTCCAATGAACGAGTTGGATCCAGGGCAAATAAAAGGCTGGTCACTGATTGGGACCAGAGTTCGCCGTAAGTATATCTCAAATAGTCATGTTTCATAGCCTTGAATTACACTGAATAGACTCTTGCAGAATTCGAAAACGTTTAAAACTTGAATTTTAGTGGAAAACTCTGAACCTGGAATAACTGAAAAAAAAAAAGGTTGAAAAAAAAAGTGTTTTTCACTTGATGATATGTCTATCGTTCAGATAAAATTTACAAAAGAAATATAATGAAAACTGTTAGCAATGCTCATTTGGTTGCTATAGAAAATGGGAATACTGTGGCATTTAATCCATTGCTATTTCTAGGTTTTGTTGTCGGCTGCATTTCAATTCACGATGGCAACATGAAAAACATACAAACATTGTTGTCTTAAGCTTCTTCTGATCAATTTCAGTTTAAACTAAAAAGCAATAGTAAAAATGCCATTTTCTACAGCTTGGTCATTTTCTTTTACTTTGCTATCTGGAAAATGATTCCTAAGAGGGAAAAAATACAGGTGCATTCCAAGTTATGTGTGACACTATTTTTCTCTAATTTCAATCAAACTATGACATGCAGACTTAAAATTATGAATGTTTGCATTCAGACTTCAGTCCCTTTCGGCTTGTCTGCAGGTTGTGCCATATTAGGATAAATGAATGTTTATTAACATTATATATATCTTTACCTTCAACTGTTGAAGTAATGGTTCAGTTTTGCTGCGAAAAAAGTGCTAAAGTGTGGCATGCAAGCTAAAATTTTTGTAGTCTCTAAAAGTCAGTGTCATGTGTGTCACGCTCTGAATTCAATTTTTTTCAACTTCAAATTTTCTATCTGGAAATTCTCAGAATTTGTAACATCAAAATTTCTGATTCTTAAATATGACTGAGTATGTAAAGGTAGATAAAAAAAACACTGTTTAATACTTGCAATACTTCCTGTTTCTCAAAGAAATTTATGAGACTTAGCGTTATGTGTGTAACTTTTTTAGTGTTGTGTGTCACTTCTCTGACTTCAGTTATGTAATTAGGGGAACCCACTATAACTAGACTTAATCAGGTCAGGAATTTTGTCAGGGAGACCCTTTCTTCCAAAAACAAGCATATGTGACCAAGAGCAGCAGAATTTGGAGCCTGCTGAAAGAAAAAGAGCAGGTAAGAAAATACTTCTACGTGTAATGATTGTTAAACCATTTATTTTATTATGCCTTACTTCTTCACAGCAAAAATATCGATGGTCTCGGGCACTACAAACCATTTAAGTCCAAAAACACAAATTGCGGAGTTACACGGTTTGTGCCCGAGACGAAGGATATATGGGTTTATATTCGAGTCTTCATGTAGCAAACAATACACTCCAACAGAGCTGCTTGTTTCAGTGTTGGAGAATTTCACTGCGTGTTATGTGTGTCACGCTTATGTTATGTGTGTCACTCTTACGCTATGTGTGTTATTGAAACAAATGCGAGTCCTTTTGTTACTGACATTTGTTACATTTTCATGGAATTAAAATGATTTAAAAAAATTAAAAATCAGACTAAAGATTTTCATGACCTCATGATCTAAACACTTTAGCTTCTTACTACATGTATAATATATATCAGGTATTGCAGTTTTGTCTCAATTAAAAAATCTGTACTTAGGAGGATATTAATGAAATATTGTCTTATTTAATAAAGATCACATTGATTAGTGTACCTTAAACTCTGTGAAGTGAACAAATTCATTAAAATTTCCAAAATTAAAATCACTTTCAAACTGGCCTGACATACAAACTTCCTCTGCCTTGCGTGTTAGTCATTAATAATTGTTTTTCTTCCCCCAGATTCAAATGCAGAAAGGCAAAGGAAATATTTAAGAAAAACCACAAATATGCTGAGTTCAGAGGAAATGAGAATCAGAAAGTAGAACTGCTGACATTTGAGGAAGAAAACATTTAAGGAAGATACTGCAGAAGCACATCAAAGTATGTGGACGTAAAAAAGATACAGAGAGAAGAAAAATCTGAAAGCTTTGCAATTTAGATAACCACGAAAGAAGGGCTTCTTTAAATTTCCGCAAGTACTAAAAAGCATATACCTTCACTTTCATTTCGTTGATCGACTGCAATCTGCAGGAATCAACACTGAAGTGAGTTCATTCGCCATTTTCAACACAACTCTTGGCAAGACAAAGGTCAAGACTAAGATTTTCTAGCCGTATTTTTGGAATTTACTTATGGAAACTGAGGTAATTTCCATCTTGGAAGCGCGGGAAATCCTCATCACATGCCAGATTGGGCATTATCCAGTCATGCTGCATGGCAAAGGGGTGGTTGGACGTGGGCAAGATATTTTTTTCTATCCTGCCCTTGTTTGACCACCGTTCATTTTGCATTGAATACATTATTCATGACAAATTTTCATCCCAATACCCACTGTCGTTCCACACTTTCACCTCATTAATGCTATCTGAGCGTCAATGTAATAGTTTTCTGGATTTTTTCTTCTCTGTAATACTAATAGTACATTTCACCCCATTTACCATCATCTGAATGTCAATGCTGTGTAATCGTTTTCTGGATTTTTTCTTCTCCCTAACAGTATATTTCATCGTATTTACCACTATCTGAATGTCAATATAATAGTTTTCTGGACCTTTTCTCCTCCTTAATGGTACATTTACTACAGTTACCTCTAGTAAGAATGGGCAAACCAGAGACATCCTTTCCAAAAAAAAAAGCCTCCTTCATGCATATGAAATAGTATCATCTGGAAGGATGACACTAGACCAGACAACATTTGGGAACAAGCTGAAAGAGAGACAAGACAGCTTGAGAAAGAAAACGGAAGGGGGGGAAAAAAGACAAAGAGTGACACACATGAGAGTGAGAATGAAGATGAGTTGGAGTACATGGATAATAGTTCCCTAGACAGCATTTTATATATGAGATGAAAGTGGAAATAACAGAAAACATTGCTTACACACTCCGAGATAACATTTAAGGGGGCGCTCGGGTGAGGTTTTCACCAGTAAAGGGTTAAATTATCAATTTTGGGATTTCAATGAATTTGCCTAGTTGATTATGTCTAGGTCGAGAATACCAAGTGCCAAAATTCAATTCCACCGGTTTCAGCCCCAAAAATGTATTTAAATGTATATATTTTGTATATATCTATATATATTGTTTTGCTCATGTTTCTAATTCTGTTAACTGAGCTTCACTAAAATGTTAAAATCTCTGCTGTTTATTGTCATACAGGCATCAGATTTGGTACATCGATAGACTATTCATATGTTTAGGTGGTGGGCTAGTTAGTTTGATGTTTTTCACACTAAGAAAGCAGAAATTGTTTATTTTTTTATGTGGATTGTTCTTTTTGTGTCAACTACAGCTTTAGAAAGTTCCTGTATCTATTTCATCCATCAGAGACAAATAAAACCTAGTCTATTACCTCCATATTGATCTCACCCTTCAATATTCATATATAAGAAGTAAATATCTTTATTGGTTTTGTAAATTTTAAGAATCTTAATTAGTTATTTATTTTTCAAGATGGCCACCATTGCCATGGCAACAAGCAATATATTGAATACTTTATGAGTGAAATAAGGTCTCAGTGAATTATCAATTCATACCAGGGATGTTTCAGATGGCTGAGGCCAAATTTTAAAGAACTTCAAATTTCACCAGAGCACCCCCTTAAACACAAAAAAACTCACGTTGCTAATGTAAACAAACAACCAATTGGACTGAGAAAGGCTGATGCTCGGCACGAGGCAAAACTGGGGTCATGAACTAAGGTTCACAAAATGTTCGTTACGGAGCTATCTACTTCCGATTTCTACTTCATTACCACCTAATTTATCAGGAGACATGATTGGCTGATCCTGGAAACAAATTTTATGACAATGACGTCATTGCCCGAAATACTGCGGCACGTGTTTCCCATAGTGACCTAAATGGTCAGAAATTCGCAGGTTGACTCTATCTCATTTCTGGAATTATTCAACAAGTTTTCATTTGAGTTTGGTAAAGTTTGAGTGGGCATCGAAATTTCTGCTTACTTTCCATGCAATTTTTATTGGCTAAGAGTCTTTTACATGCTAAATAGTCATGATGTATCAGGCTGAACTAGTTAGACGTCAGCATGCCTGCGCAAGAAGTCCGCTGAAAAAAAAAAAAAATCAGGTTACAAATTTTCCCCATTCCCCCTTGTAAGACTAAAACCGATGTTTTCACGAAGAGCCGAACTTGAAACTCCTGTGAGTGCTTAGCTATGGAACCGACCTCAGATCTAGAGTCAACACACCGGCTTCCCACCATTAAGGTCACTACGGAAAACACATGCCGCGGTATTTTGGGCAATGACATCACTCGTAAAATTTGTTTCCAGGATCATCCAATCCTGTCTCCTGATGGATTAGGATATCATAAAGCAGAAATCTGAAGTAGATGGCTATGTAACTAACATTTTGTGAATCTTAGCTCATGGCCCCAGTCCGACCTACCATACCTTATGCCGACCCCCGGCCTACCTCAGTCCGATCAGTTGTTTGTTTACATTAGCAATGTGAGGGGTTTTTTTTGTGTGTTTAATGGTTATCTCTGAGAGCGTAAGCAATGTTTTATGTTATTTCCACTTTCATCTCATACTGTTTGAGCAGAAAACAAGAATGGACACATTTAAATCAGCATTGTGAACAAGGTTTTATGGTGAACCATTACATTTTGGTAAACAAGAATTTGAAAATGCATTAATGCTGAGACAAAAAGTACAGAAAGCTCCATAATTTCAACTGGAATACAATCTAAATACAGTTGTAACAGATAAAAGAATAATCTTGCAATTCCTCTTCATTCATCTCTGCAACAACAGCATGAGGTTCAGTCAAACAATTTCTATGAAATCATCTTTCGCACATTACAGATTTATTCAAATATTTTTATTATCATCTGATCTGTTGAATTTTGTTGTATCTTTACGTTTAATGCATAATCCATCCTGTCTCCTCATCTATACCTTTGCATTCTGATTAAAAATTAAAATGCTGTCTAGGGAACTATTATCCATGTACTCTAACTATCTTCATTCTCACTCTCATGTGTGTCACTCTTTGTCTTTTTTCCCCCCCTTCCCTTTTCTTTCTCAAGCTGTCTTGTCTTTCTTTCAGCTTGTCCCCAAGTATTGTCTAGTCTAGTGTCATCCTTCCAGATAATTTTAATGAAGTAGTACTATTAGAATCTATAATGACAGTTGGCATACGGATGAAAATTTGCAATGAATGATGAGTTTAATGCAAATAATAAACGGTGGTCGTAAAAATTTCCCACCCACGTCCGACCACCCCTTTGTCATGCAGCATGACTGGATAATGGCCAGTCTGGCATGTTAAGAGGGTTTCCCACGCTTTCAAGATGGGGATTACCCTATAAATAAACGGCCAAAAATATGGCTAGAAAACCTTAGTCTTGACCTTTGTCCTGCTAAGAGGTGTTAAAAATGGCGCATGAACTCACCTGGATGTCGATTCCTGCAGACTGCGGTTGATCAATGAAACAAATGTGAACGTAAATGCTTCAAAGAGATGCCAAATAGGTTGATGATTAGGGACCTAGTGCACACCGAGAACTAATCAACGAGATCATAGCGGATCATATGATTTGGCGACTATAAACAAAAGTTGTTGGTCCACGGAGGGGATTCGGACAGGGGCGGGTTGACTCTATATTTAGCTATTTTATTGTCATGTATTCATCTAAATCTAGACTCTAGAACGCAAATTACAATAGCATATGAGAGGATTGCTGAGCAACCATGAACAGCTGTTTTGTGCGTACCAAGCACTCCGTTCCAAGCACTAGATCTAGGCTAGATCTAGAGTCAAGGAACCGCTCATGGGCCAACCCCACAGATGGGTCAGTGCCCAGTTTATTGCCTTATATTTTGGTTAGGCTACTTTTCTCAGCCAATTTTTTATTTTGCCTTGCTTAAGCCAAGTATTTCCTGTATTGATGTGCTCTGGCAGCGATATTGAGAAGCTGGTTGCGAACCAAGAAGAAATTTTGTTTCTGAATCGAAGCATGAAAGTGTGGGATACTGCCATTTTTATCAGTTTCTAAACAAATGTGCTACAGGAAACAACTATCTCATAAATGCTGCCTAAGTCTAAATTAAGTAACAACAAAACCATAGCGCTTTAGTGCCAGATTAAAAACAGAAATCATAATGAATTTTCCGCTATGTGCAAGGTAGAGGCTATTTACAAGGTGGCCCATTTGGGGTTGCTCTGTTTTCTGGGATGAACCCAATATGGGCCAGCAGTTCCATACCTCTAGAATGCTTTATATGGGACATTTTTTGTGTGCATTTATGAACTTTTTTTTTTAAATTACCGGTATTCAAATATTTTGAGGTTCAGTTTTCATCAAATCAAAAGAAAAATATAATTTCTAGAAGGATCTAATGCTTTTCTTATTGTCAGCATCATGGCATCATCAAAGCGATTTGTCTTACTCTGAAGATGCAGTACAAGCTGCTGTGAGTGCTGTGAAAGAAAAGAAACTGAGCTTCAGGGAAGCCTCTAATTTTAAGCAGTACAATGTCCCCAAGAGAACTATCCAAAACAGAATTTAGGGGATTCCATTTATTCATACTGTAAATAAATCCTTGTCAATAGTATAGTAGTCATTCTCTGTAATACAAATAAATGAATAATTTAACAAAATAACCTCAATAATTGAATTTTATTTCGAACTTTTAAAATTAAAGAAAATATTTAAAATCTAGATTCTATTTATTTTTAACTTATGGAGTATTATAGTGCTGGTGGTGTATAGCCAGTTAATGGTCACTATAGCCTACAATGTTTCTATGAAAATGTGTGTCATCTGTTTGGGTGTGATGGATGATGTATTTGTGGATTGGGTTGAGTGTGGTGGGTGTTGTAAATGGTATCATGTGAACTGTACAAATGATGAGAAATTGGTTGGAAAGACTGTGGAAGATATTGAGGCATTAATGTGTGATTTTTGTAATGGTAAATGAATGTCAGTTGTCATTTTCACACCATTATCGTGTGTTTTCGATTCTCTACAGTTTCATGTCAATTGTGTGTAGACTGTGTGTGTGTACCATGTGTTATGTGCACCTTAGAAATGTTGTGTACCATGTTAGTAGGTGTACCATATCAGTTGGTAGGTGTACCATATCAGTTGATAGGTGAACCATACTGTTACTTGTCATTCAATCTGTTATGAACAAAAACCCAAACCTTTTTAACTTTGAACAGTATAGACAAAACAAAGTGGTATAGTACTAATACTGTTAAAATGATTTATTAACTCACTGGGCTGAAAATTGTAAGTGTCCCATATTGGGTTCCACACTGTCCTATTTGAGAGACCTGTCCCATATGGGATATCATTCAGATGGGTCAAGGTAGGACATGGTAATTTCATTGTAGCAAACATACGAATTTTATATCAGCTATGGGACACCCCAAACATGGGACAGGGATATCTAACTGTCACACAGAACACTCACAAAGAAACCTAAGCAGTCATACATGAAAGCTGGAATGATTTCTTCTCCATGAAGAGCTTAGTGTCCCATATGTGGTTCCTTGACTCTTGATCTTATCTAGACTACTTACTACTTCAGTAATTCCAATCCAGATCTGGAGCGCGTTCACATTTCTATGTTGGTAAATGCAGTTTCACTACGTCAAATAATGCACCCAGCAATTCTTTCGGATTTCAAGTTTCTCTCCTTACAGAAACAAATATCAGCTATGATGAACTTAAAAGTTACGCTTTAAACTTAACTCCGAAGAAAAACTAAAGCACGACGTTACTTACCGCCATGTTGAACGCCGAATTTAAAAAATGTGGGCTGGATTAAATATTGATTTACAGCATATTATTGGATTGGATTGCTTCATGTAGTTGTGTATTTCTATCTATTTTCCTTTTTATTTATTTATTATTTATTTATTTATTTATTTATTTTCAAGTCAGATTAAGGATGTTGATTTCAATATTGCTCTGTTTGTGATATGTCTTTGTGTGTGTGTGTATGTGCCTGTGTGTGTGTGTGTGTGTTTTTTTTTTTTTTTTACAGACTTCTATCTCATCATAGCCCTTTTCCCATTTACCACAGATCAAGGCCCAGCCCGAGTCGCGGCAAGCCCTTGGACGCCATGGACCGAACTGAGGAGGCATGCGTCGCTCTAAAATCAATGTGTGCGTAAGAAATTTGGGACTAAAACTCTTTAAATCCTATTGAACCTAGATTCGTCCCAAATATCAGTAGTAGTGTTTATGATTAAAATACGGAAGAAAATAATAATAATAATAAATGTGATAACAAGTTGATACGAAATAGGGACTAAAGGAAGAGCTACTGAAATTTACTATACCACATACTGGGCCTGATGCTAATCAGTAAATCAGTCCATACTACATCTAACACCAAAAGAAAATGGGATCTTGTTTGTTAAAGTTGAACTGTCCATGTCCATTTTGTTTGCCTTCTTTGTATGCGTTAAAATTCAGTGAAGAGAAGGCGGATTGCCGCTATCAGGGCAAAATTTCCAAATTCCAAATTTCTACCCACAAAAAATCTTAGCAAAAACAGCCAATCACTTAAAACCGAGACAATCCTACGTTCTTAGGACTGAAAGGCTTGAATTCGATGAGAGCAACTTGGGGATGATAAGTTGTGTGCGTGTGCGTGCTGTGTATGAGCGCGTAGGTTATGTGTGTGTTTGTTTAATTTGTTTTATCGGCAAAGCACGTTCCAGTACAGATCAGTTTCTGCTCCGGAAGGAGATCCATTCTGTTTGAGCCTTTAGACAGGGAGATTTAAAGAGACTGAAAGATCAAAAGAGAGAAGCCAGAGGGAGACAGCTGGAAAGAGGAAGGGCGAACGTGACAAGGAAGGGGGGGGGGGGGGAGAAAGTAACAAACAAAAGAGAGATGGAATGAGGCACAGAAGAAGAGGCATATCAATCATGGATACAGATTAAAACAGAGGTAGAAGCAGCCAGGCAGAGAATGAGAGACAGGAAGAAAGAGAGCTAGATAGGACTTAGCAGAGAGAGAGGGGGGGAGGGGGGGGGGGGGGTCGAAGTAGACAATCCAAACAATTAGAAAGAGACAAAGAGAGCGATCGACTTCTGCAAGAAAAATTTGCAAATATAATAAAAACATGGTTACCAACAATCTCCGTAGGTCGAACATTAATTGCCGTATATTTTACTAGATACTCCATATCCTCGGTTATGCCATTTCCAAATTGAAGGTTGTAAGAATGCATGTAGATTAACTGTGAAAAAAAAAAAAAAAAAAGCAACAGAGGAGGACACAAAAAGAGGCTCGTGGGGGGGGGGGGGGGGGGAGGAAAGATGCTCGAAAAAAGAAGAAAGAGAACAAAGCCTCCTTCTAAACAACCAGTACCCCCAAAATTCCTCTTTCCCCCCTGTTC
>JBCEWB010070330.1:0-13264 GCA_039654565.1 Peronia peronii | reverse complement strand
GACACGATGAAATCAGGCTCTCGTCAAATTTTGAGCATATGGAGTTATTGGTACAAAGTTAAGCTTATCCATTTCCCTTTCTGTACATGAAAAAGTTTTGTTCTGCCTTAAGTAGAAGTCGAACTATTGGCAATTAAAGATGATAGGGGTGACCTGTTGCTGCAGTTCAATTTACTGAGAAAATGGCCAATCACTTTTATAAATCTTAATTAATCTTTGTTAGCCCATGCGGCTTAACTGCAATTTTGGGGCCTTTACTCAATCTATTTCAGCAAATTTAACTCCAAAATGCATTGTTGGATTGATATTGAAGGGTTTTGTGAAGAAAAAAAAAATACATTAAAAATTCGTTCACTGTTGAAAAACACGTGATTTCTCTGGTCGACTCAGTTTGACAAGCGCCTGATTTCATCGCTTCGCGTCTCAAATATAACATATTGCATATAACCGGAGTTTCCCAGTTGACGACTGAACTGAGTAGAAATCAGGCTGAGCGTATCCTGCGGGCTGCAATTCATTACCCCTTCCCTCCCCCTCACATTCTATCATCATACAATTCGGATCAAACACCCTCACGAGTTTATTTTTCCAATTATTATCGCACTTTTTTAATAATGTCAAATACAATAAATTTTTTTCAGATTTATTAAATAGAAACACAGATCTTTATGCAAGAATTCTGTGTGCCAAATTTCAGATGGATCCATCCTGTAGTTTTTGCGTCCATAAGCTTTTTATGGATTTTGTTGCAGATTTATAGTATAGAAGTGCATCATGTCCTTGCAATAACTTTGTTCCATAAACCAAGAACATCATCATCATCATCAGTTTATGGAAATATCTTTAATTACAAGATACAGACTGTCAATGGCAACTAATTTTACATAAACATAAACAATAAACATGAGGAATTAATTAACAAGTTGACACATCAGAACCACCAAATTTACAAACCCATGCCAAGGCAAACCTGAGGGAGTGTGATTACATGTGTGATTACCATCATATTATTATTATCAGCCATGACATACAGAACACATGCCAAGATGGCATGGAAGTAATGACTGAGTATGACTTATTGCTAAGTTCAGAGCATATAAGCTAATCTGGTATGAGCACACTCTCTGTATACAACATATAGGAAATTTAAGTATTAGACTGACTTTTCTCTGGAAATTGAATCACCATTCCTGATATCAATGACAAAAATGGTAAGATAAATGACAAAATGCTAACTGGCAGAAACAGGATGACGTCAATGTGGACTTCACAAGAAAATTGGATTGCACTGACCATGGGTTATAGGAGTTAACTCTGACTCTGAATATCTTAACTCTGATGAATTGAAATTAAATTATTTTACTCATCATTCCATTGACATCAATATCTTGACACATGAACAATTTCTCGTTGGACTCATTTCACCTGATTACACGACCGACATTTTTAAGGTATCATAATAACAGTCATGTCAAACACTATACATTCCTACTTTCAAACAGTTAAATCAATGTGAAAGCCAAGCTTTTCTTACCTGTAATTATGTTGAACATGGTGATCCACACATAGGCGGTGGAGGGCACGGTGAAAGCAAAGGAGAAGAAGTACATGTAGGGCAGCATGGCCCAACCATAGCACACAAAGAATAGGACCAGCTCCAGAAAGTGCAAGTCTTTGGTATAATTGTCTATGGAGAAGATGAAGAATGTGATGATAAGGCACAGGCAAGGAATGATGAAGTTGATAAGATCCCACAGAAATGTTGAGACCCAAAAGTTGATTGGGTGGACCCCACTAACAAACTGGATATGCTTGGCCTTGACTGAGCGTTCCTTGACCAGGAAGAGAACAAAACTGCTGGCCAGGAAAGCCATACCAAAAGTCAAGTTGAAGCCCATTGTGAAGCCAGTGAAATCTTTGCCACTGCGCACATCTTCAATCTGAGGAGATATAAAGTGATCTTTATTTTGAATGATGGGTAGATGAAAATATATAACTTTAGGAAATTATATATGATAAATAATACTACCAAATGCCTGTTATTGGTTCTATTTTATTCAGATCAACAGTAACATCAATAGTGTTATTCTATTTAATCTTATCAATGTGTGCAGTTTACAAAATTTCTTCAGTTATTATATGATCCATTGGATGTCCCGTTAATTAAAAAAGAGAAAAAAACAAATTTTAAAATCATTGCCACAGCTGTAAAAGAAAGATAAAAACACATAAAACACCTGTACACTGACCTTATTAGCTGTGAGCCTTGGCAATGGTTTATTGACAGTGAGAATGCTATAATCTGTACTATTGGTGAAATACTGCAGCAAGCCGTTGAACAGTGAGCCCAGAGATATGGCAATGCTATGATAGCCCTGATTGTTGAAATAGGCAGTGGCTGTAGCACTGAAGTTGGTGTTGGTGTTGGCAAAACTGGCAGCAACTTGGAACCGCAAGTTGTACTGTGCAATTCCCTCTTTGCCCTTGTCAGCCAGGTATTTCACCACATCTGGTGGGTTATATTTTTTCAGAGCATTGACGTTAATAATGTGGATGTATGAATACTCTTCAAACTGATGCGCATATATACCTCCCATATCTGCACCGATCGTGGAAATTGATGCATATGGGATATAGTTCCGATCAAAAACTTTGGGGTGGAGATCCAGTGCTGGCATGTCTGTGAAAGAAGGCAGAGTCTTCAGCACTATGATGCCCATGACAGTGAAGAACAAGGGCACAACAAGCTGAGTGATGGTGACCAGTTTGTTGCGTAGCGTGTGCAGAATTCTTTTCAGCAACATGGCATAAAACTGTTGCACATACAGTCGCATTCCTTGATGCTTTGTCAGTTTAGTCGTCAGGGCTGCAGAAATGGAAAATTATAAGTGCAATGAATTAAATACAAATGCTGGAGACAAATGTGAGGACAACAGATGGTATTCAGAAACAAAATGTGTCTTCTGTATTCAGTCTTTTTGGCTCAACCTCAACAAATGTATGACATCTATTATATTGCCTTACAGCTTGGATACTTGGATAGGATGTAGGCCAGGTAACTATATAGAAAGGGAAATCATCTATTAAAACAAATCAAATAATGACATGTCTGACTTATTTCAAATGAACCATACAACATAACAATGTATGAAGTTTTCAAATTTTCTGGTTTGATATTTGCCAAAGATAACAATTTACCTGTAGAGAAAAGTTTACAAAAGAGAAATCTGACAAATCTCTTCCTTGTCATCTTCAAAGTAGAATGTTATCATTAATTAAGCATAGTAATTTGAGAGCTAATAAGGGCATGCTGTGCTACATCACAAAGTAAAGTAGATGATAAAAATGCAACATTAACATAACTGTGCCCAGCTCAAGGAGACACACGTCATTTAGAGAGTCTCAATAAAATTTCTTAACAAAAGTCACTTGACTTCGGAAATAATCAATTTTCAAACAATAGTCTACTATCTTAGGATATTTATTCTGTTTCTCCTGAGAGATGTCAGTGGTGGCCCTTTTACGTTTTCTTCGCAACAAAATAAAGCGGGCTGATGGTCTGCTGCATAACCCACATCTCACTGTGATTTATTATATGACTTACCAAGCACATGGTGCCTCACATTGTAGGATTCGCTCAGATCAAGGGCATACGATATAGAATTGTGCGTCTCATGACTGTTGATGGCTAGGAAAGAGTCTTTGCTGTTCACCCCGTTGGGACTGCAGCCTGCATTCATGATAGGTGGACTCTCACAACTGCTGACAGAATTGGTGTCCACTCCTCGCCCAGGTGGTCGCATGTTGTTCATGTTCTGGAGTCTCTGCTTTATATCAACATCCTCAGACTCTCCCACCCTGTAACAATCATACCATGCTAAATACAAAGCAGCTTACACAACTTTTCACTCTGAAATATTCATAAAGTTCCTGAAGATAGACTCCAACAAAATTTTAAAATGTCTTGCTCTGTGACAATGATACAATTTTATAGACTACAATGACTAACACTAATGTTCAATGTATGATATGGCAAACAGGTGCCACACTGAGCTCTTTAGTAAGCTGTTCTATCTGACCAGATCTATCTGATCTTTAGTAAGCTGTTCTTTGGCAAAGTTATTCAGCACAATTTCAAGGTTTTCAGTTGTGGTATTGTGACACAATTACATTAAGAAGTGTAGTATAGTATTGTGACATTCCATGGTACCAAGATTTGTGGCTGACTTGTGGTTTATTGGACTATATCAAGAGCTCTGACCATAGTTTTGTGTAACTGTTTTATGTTAAGAAATATGGCTATGCTACTGTGATATTTCTATATCAAGCACTGTGGATCTGGCTTTGTGACATCGGGAATATCATCTGACTTGGAATTGAAGTTCTTGGTTCTAATCCTGACGAGTCCTAATATGATATCCTTAGTAAAAGGCAACTTACATACACATTTCCAGCTATAGACAGTGAATATTATTGTTAGACCAGTAAGGATTTGAGTTCCAAATAGACATTATATACTTTCAAGAAGTTGAGAATGTATGTGTCTCAATTGATCTGGGTAATAATAAATCATAAAGCACTAAGAGCCTGTACTGTATGGAGATAGGCACTATATTAAAAAATACTCTTTTCTTGTTATTATTAAATATCTATATCCTTATATAAACAAGAGCTCACTTCAAGAAAACCTCTTCCATAGTGGTGACAGAGACACCAAAGCTGCTGATGCCCAGTTCTTGCTGTCTCTCCTCCAGCTCTATGAACAGATGCTCAAAACGATCCACAGAGTTCTGGGGCAGACAATAGCTTAGCTCGGCACCGACGTTGCTTTCCATCTCTGCCTCGCTGATGTGCGACTTGATTGTGTCAGTAACTTGTCGGACGTCACAGCCAGGATCTTTCACCACAACCATATGATAGCCAGCACCTGCATGCCAAAGAGGATAGTATGTCTAAGCATTGATTTTTGAAAAGTTGTAAAAAAAAAAGTGGGCAATTACTATGTTATTGAGCAAGTTGCAAAAGGTAGAGAAATTCATATTACAATGTAATTAATCATTAATCCTTTAGCTGACACAGTCGCTGCAACTCGCTTCTATCAGTAGGCTGGTACAGTCACTGCAAGTTGCCGTAAATGCCCCCATCACACCCATTTCCCCTTTCTGCCGAAAGTCATGTTATTACCAAATATCTCGCATTGTGCGTGGTTTAGAACGAAAACAAAGAATTCATGCTCTCTGGTAGTTTTTATTCGATTGAAATTGGTTGAAAATTGACGTTTCTGTGATTTTTGAAGTTGAAACAATATTTTGGTGACATAGAGGAACTGTTGTGGCTTTATCTAAAGCAAAAGTTCAGCTTTATAATGGTGTTTCATCTAATTTCCATTTCCGATATGCGATATTTTTTTTTAACACGATCTAGTCATCTGACTACCATAAAAATTTGCACACACCACTTGTCTGTTCTTGTATGAAGAGGCTTAATGGTCCTGTCTTTCAAGCAGCAACAGTCAATCCAGACACTGCCTTGTTCTTATGCTACATTGGGTATGCCAGTGAACAGTGACTTTTGAATGAGTGTGTCTCTGCCTGTTGTGAGTGTTGCTCTATATCATGGTGATATGTTTGTCTACTGTGCACAATATTCCCTCTCACGAATGAGTACAGATTATACGATTATACAACCTGTCTTTGAAGCCAATAAGGAAATCAACATCATCATAAACGAATGATTTTTCACCTCTTAATCTCACAGAGAACGGTAAAGACACACTACTTGATGAAATGGGTTACACAGCAACTTTTCATTTGAATATTATACTTTCAGAAAGACTGTGCAACTGCAAACTGTGCTAGCTACAAACAAAAGCACATAATGTTTAGTGAGGGTACATTTTCATTTTCACCATGAAGCCAGGAATATTAGCACTCCGTACATACACATAGTCTGCAGCCATAAAGATAAGAAGATTGTTTCCAAAGATCTTGTCAGGTATGTGTTGTAAAAACCGGCATTAAAAAGAATGCTGTTCAGGATAGCATAGCCCCTACCCTGGCTGAAACTTGAGGGAAACACCCTCAAAATAGAATCAATGAAGCTATGGTTTGCATTATATGTATGATTTAATTTTAGCAAAAAAAAATCAGCAATTTTGTTTTAATTCACTCAAGATATCTGATGTACAATGTTCATCATGAATCAAAAGCAAAGATGCCGTTCTGTGTCATATGTCATGAAAACACTCAATTTTGTATCAACAAGGGATGTTATGACGTACAGCATACAACACAAATTAAAATACTGGTACATACAATGTGTTCAGAGCTAATAGAAGAAGGACCACATAATCAAATTCTGCAGTATCGAAAACACATGGTACAGTGTAAATTTTCTGGTTAGCATTAATCATAGTGAACAAAAATCTCCAAACAAAACTGTCTTTCTCTCTTTGACTGTGTAGCGGTAATATCACAAGAATGGAGCCGTGAAGTATAAGAGCGAGGAAAGACTATACAACAGACAAGAAGTGACAAATCATTTGTTAGAGGATTCAGACAAAATGATAAGCACATAATATCACAACACTGAATTTCTTGTTTCCTGTGTTGAGTAAACTGGGTATGTCATAGGTTGTAAAAACTTAATTCAATGTCATGAAGAGATTAACATAAGTGCTGGAAGATTTTACTTCCTAGACCCTGAATCTTGATGTCTGAAACAAATAATTTTTTTCTCATGCTATTCACACTCAGTGTATGAATTCATTGCTTCCAAGACTGATTTTTTACACTTAGACATGACTCTTACCATATTTCTTTTTCAGGAATAAAGAACTGCCACAGCATTTCACAATACCATCAGCCATGATTGCAATTCTGTCTCCTAGTAAGTCGGCCTCATCCATGAAATGTGTGCTAAGAACCATGGTCCGCCCAGCTCGGTTTTTCTGCAAGACTGTCCAAATGTTGCGTCGTGCATTTGGATCTAAGCCAGAGGATGGCTCATCGAGGAACACAATCTACAGAAGAAAAAATCTGTGATCTGTATCTATCCCAAAGGAGCTGACAATGAGAGTGCTGCTGACATTTTCCACATAAGAGAATCATGCAACTCAGCTGAAGCCATAAACCAATCAAAATACCAAAATGAGACAAAAGTATGCCAATGTTTTTCTTGTTGTTCTATGGTTTTCTTGTTTTTTTATCCATGAAATTCAGCTTGTTTTGTGAGAAAATAAACATACATGTCCTGGCTATGGGCAATAGGATTGTCTTAGACCAAGAGAACTTGACCGTATGGTTCTCTTAGCTCCACATGGGTGTTGCGGTATAACGTCCCTCCCTACGCTACACAAACGGTCCTCTGTTTGGAGAGAAGATACTCAATATAAATACATGAACACATCAGAAACTGCTAAGGGCTAACCGCTCTCAATTAGTGTCAAAGCAAAAGGATGCCGTTTTTGTTCATGCTGGGACAACAGGTATATGCATATCAAACTTGAAACAAATTCATTGAAAATTATGGGTGCTATTTGTTTTTGAAAATTTAAATCTCTTCAGGGCTTAAAATCTAAAAAAGCACCATTTCCATGGCAATAAATCATGAACATTATTTTCACTTATAGTGATTTTTGCCTAAGAATCAGCCTCTGCCGTGAAAGGGATTGTTTTCACTACAATTTACTTGCTGTGAATCAGTTGCCTAAGAAGTCAGTGTCAGGTGGACATACATGATTTAAAGTTAGGTAAAATAATAATGTCCATTTGAGAGAAACATACAAGGAGGATAAATAGAGGAGGGATAGAGGGAATCAAGAAGAGATGAAGAATACAACATCTTTATTATATAATCAGGCAACATGTGAACTAGACAATGGCTATTTCATTGCTTGCTGACACATGGAATGGCACCCATAATCTGTACTATGTATGAGGGGAGGACTTTTAATTGACTGGTCAGTTTTTAACACTGGATTTCGGGCAATCTTGTGAATTTAAATACATCTATAATCAGCAAATGCCAAACCAGTCTAGACAATGATTAAGTGAGTTGCATCCCCTTTCAATCGGCATAAGAGTAGGTCTGTCTAGAAATGCTTAAATCCAATATCATAACTTTCATTTGGCAAGACAAAGGAATAAATGGGAAGACAGCAACTGAAAATGAACAAGAATGAAATCTGCTGATTCTCAAAGAGCACTGGAAGACAGAGAGGACTGGAGAGGATTAGCCTTTAAAGGTGCCTCTCTGACAGGAATATGTGACAGGTGAATTCATAAATTTACAGACTGGTCGTCAAGACCTGCCCACTTTAAGATGAGAAAAAGAGAGAGGGAGAGAAAATAACAGAAAAAATACCTTTGAATTTCCAATGAGAGCAATGCAGACAGACAGTTTTCTTTTCATCCCACCCGAAAGAGCTTTTGCTCTGGTGTCCAGCTTGGGAAACAGCTCCATGTCTCTCAGCATTTCCTCACATTGTGGAATAATTTCTGCCTTCGGTACACCTTTCAGCTGCAGACAATGGATGTAAGACCATATTTCATGATCCATTTAAAACTTCAAGGATGTAAGGAGAAAGATTTATGCTAACATCATCAAGATTCATTTTAAGCTGCAATTATGGACTCTGATATTTCTATGAAATTCAGAACTTGAGAAATATAATAACAGCTGACATGGCTACCAAAAAATAGAATATGTTTATTCTTTTGTGTATAAAATGTAAATAAATAGTAATATGTTTATTCTTTTGTGCATAAAATGTAAATAAATAGTAAAAATGCTAAGTGCTGCACATAAATGGATATGTGCACCTCAAGCCTGAGTTAAAAAAAAACAACAACACACACACATACACACACTCATACACTTACAGAAACAACAACAAAACAACATAAAAGTAGAAGATTGTATATCGTAAGTATAAAACACTCAGTTCAACAACTGGCTGAATATCAGCCCAGGAACCATTTGTTGGCAAAAAAACAAACAGCCAGATACGTTTCTCTACACTGCCTCATGTCTCAGAGCTCTAGGCTAAACCATAGCAAAGACAGGACAACATAGATGTTCCTATTTCACATAACAAAACTTCCATCTTTGCACTAGATTTCTCATTGTTATGGTCAGGCAATAAGCAAGACAGAGCAAAACAGATATTTTTATTTCCCAAGATAAGATTCTGATGTTGAAATCCTTGTTGTTCTTCTGCAAACTATACCTTTTGATTCTTTCAACCGTTTTTCATTACAAAGTAGCAGAAAAATGGCTTACCAAACCAAAGAATATCATATGCTCTTTCACAGTAAGGCTGTCAAACAAAATGTCATGCTGGGGACACAGACCGAGGCTGGACCTGACTTGACTGATCTCATGACGGATATCATATCCGTTGACAATGGCAGTGCCACTGGTGGCTGGGTAAAACCCTAAGAACAGAGGTTACCGAGTGCACAATTACAATAGCATACAAATTTACAATCTGTGGAAAAAGAGAGATGACAGTTATACATATTGTACTGTAAAAGGGCTATTACATGGTCAGTTGAACCGTACAGATGTTGAACTTCAGCTGTGCTTCATTCTGACCAGAACATGCAAAAAGGAAACTGGTTGAAATCACCAGGCACTGCCTGATTTTTAGCCATGTGGTTTGCCTATCAGGAAGAGGAAATGCTTGGCTGGCGACATGTCTTTGATCTTGCCCACCGGCAAACAAATGCTCATTTATAAATTGATTGAAAATGACACGCTAGCGTAAAAAATAATTTCAAATTCAGAATCAGTGTATTAGAATTAAGAAAATGACTTCTATTGCAGTATTTAGAATTTAAAATAATAGTTTTTTTCTTCTTGATTGCATCATGCAAAGGGTGTTTCGTTCTTGACTAGCCAGTGGTCACCTGTATTGTTATTTTGGTGCTTGATATGCACATACAGAGAAGTTTTGTGTTTGTGCTGTCCTAGGAATGACCTATTCTTTTGGTTTTGTAATTTGTAAGATGGGTTACACTTTTACGATGGCATTGTGATGCAATGAACCAATTGTTCAATTCATTGTAATCTATCACTCTGCGGAGTGCTTGTGGAAAATTAAATTGAAAGAGCATATCAACCAAAAGACAAAGCATAATATTAAAAACTTATGAATTTTAATCCACAACCAAATAGGATACTGTATCCAAAAAAGTTAACAACTGCACCTTTAGAAAAGAATTAAAAATAACATAGGCAGTTAAAACTGTGGGGCAGGGGAACTGATGAACTTATGAATCAAGGTTGTGGTATTTTCAAGACCTTTCTTCTGAGAGTTCAAGAAACTCTCAGGGACACCTGCTTGAAAATTGAACCAATGCAGCATGCTAGTCCAAATGAAAGTTAATCGGATTCTCATGATATGGCTGTATGTTTGTGTGTATTTTTCTCCATGATTTTTTACATGCTAATATTGATTCTTGAAAGACATTCTCTCTCTCTCTCTTACCCTGTCTGTCTCTTTCTGTTTCTTCCTTCATCCCTCTTTCTCTCTCTCTCTGTATGCCTTTCTGTTTCACTGCTGCTCAGTGTTTGTTTGTGTTTGTATATATTGTCCCCAATGATTTAATGATCCATTATATAGCCTTTAGTGGAAATCTGTGTTTTCTATGATACAATGCTCATGCACTCCTTTCTTCCAAAGTTTATATTTAGAGCAATTCATAGTTTGCATTTGCAAACGGCCATCAGTGCCATACCATGGCAACATTAATACCAAACTATGGAAATCTTTGTAGTTATAGAAGAAAATGCCCTTATCTCCCCTGAAAGCTTTATATGTGAAAGTATACTGCTCTTTGAAAGCCATAAATGATTTGTTTTCTTTTCCTTTTTTTTTCTTTCAAAAGAACGTAATCTGTGAAGATGTCAAGAAGTCTTCTGTGATCCATCATGGCTCTATGCACAAATGGGGGGATTTCTACCTGTGTGTACTTGTCTGATCCAGATCGTCTTCAGTTTGATCGTGCATATAATAGCTCATTCAGTGGTATGATTGACTATAGGCTGGCTGCACGCTAGTTGCAGTTCAAACAGATCCGTATTAACTATAGGTGTAGTACAGTTTTAATATTTGCATTGTGAGTCTAAGTATTTCATGAAGATTCCTCACTATTTCAATTATTTTTATGAAAAAATAAAGAACTGCATATGCTGGGATCTGTAACATCATAAGAGGTTTCATGATTCATTCTTGATGAGGGATTTCATCAATTTACCAGGAAGATGAACTTCTGACAGCTGTTCAGTCTGTACCCCAGGTATTTCTGATCATCTTAACAGGTAATCTTTTATACATGAAATCATATGTAAATATACTTGTTTGAAGAGGCATTCTCCTTTGACTGTATGTTCCATGGTTAAGTTTTTAGTCTCTCTGAACTCATATCTTACAGACAGATCATGAAAAAAAATATTTCACAATTAAATTTCTTATACTATGAAGTCACGTCTTACATAGGACTGACGAACAGAGAGAGGAAAAAAAATTAAAACAAATACTTTGCAGGGCAGATCAGTGGTTTTCATTTATAAAGCAAAAATCCATTAACTCACTATGCTGTTCCAAGATCTCAGATTTTAAATAATTTTTCCTTGATTCTTCTCCACTTTGCACAATCATAATCATTAGTGCGCATATCTTTTTGTTAGAAATATCTGAGTGCATAGCAGAGACGGAGGAAGGACCGGCTGTGCGTTTCAAACAAAATAAATTATGGCATAAATGAAAACATCAACAAAATTAACAACAACTGATGTTGACAATGCAAATATGCTAAATTCCCCTCACACAATCATGTACCTGTTAGCATGGACATTGTGGTTGTCTTCCCTGCTCCATTGTGACCAAGGAGTGCAGTTATCTGCCCCTCATACATGTTTAATGTCATTCCGGCCACAGCAACTTTCTTGTTTGATCCTCTGCCATAAACCTACAAGGAACAAGTGGATATTTCACACTGCCATTGTCACAGAGACAATCACATAAATTTTTTAACAATTAATATCATAAGAAGTGACAAGAGGTTAGAGAAATTATTCTGATTGACTTCAGCAATTGAATGGATTAATTGTGTGTATGGTTATCGCTGCTCAGTAAAATGATGATAAAAATAATTACTAAACAATTGTTATCTCAACCACTGCCTGCAAGTAGCTGAAAAGTCAATTACAATCATAATAATCAAATACCAATATTTCCAGATTTTCATGTGAAATTTGATCTTTCTTATTTATTACTTTTCTGTGATCACACAATATGACTACCAACTCTTAAATGATCTTAACATGTCCCACTAAAGGAAACTCTTAACTGTTCTATTTCTTACTTTTCGCAAGTTTCTGATCTTGATTCCAGCTGCCTCACTGGGATCTTTCTCAAACATCTCACGATTTTGTCCAATACTGACATCATCAGAAATCACTTCCGCTGACTTAGAACTACAGCACCAGTAACGCGGCTGTGTGAAAGGTACAAAGTTCATGTTTAATTCTGCACTGTGTGTCATGTGCTGTGGTTAGTCATCACACATATTAATGTTCAAACCTGAAGAATACTAAGCCTGTGATGTTGAAATTTATTCAGTGGATGTAGCATCTGTGATAGTTTATTTTGTTGAAGTAGGACAACTTAGATTACATATATTTATATTACATGTACATAAAATTGATCCAGTTTGGAATAATTCAGAGGCTCACACGCCGTATTTCTCATATGTGATGCATTTCACAACTATTATTTGTGTCATGGACACTTGGGATGGGCACACCCTGGCTGGAGGATTAGGTGTTTG
The DNA here is from genome assembly GCA_039654565.1 of Peronia peronii. Lineage (NCBI taxonomy): Eukaryota > Metazoa > Mollusca > Gastropoda > Systellommatophora > Onchidiidae > Peronia > Peronia peronii. The sequence goes on along the minus strand of JBCEWB010070330.1, from coordinate 428 downwards.
CTCCTTGGCAAAAAAACTTATAATATCACTGGTTTGAATCCGACTAAGGGTTTGGGAAAGATTTAGAATCTGCTTGTTTTTTTTTGGTGATGCAACGGTCCCCTGAACTTTTGGGTAGAGAAGCCTGATGTCTAGCCTTCTCAGATAGGGTGAATACATTTTGGAGGTCCCATGTGCACACAAAACACATTAAAGAATCCTTGGCAGTTAAAAATCCAATGAAGAATAGACACGCTGTCTTAGCAAAATTTCCAAATTCAAAATTTCCACCCATAAAAATTCTTCTCACCGAGCTGGGTATGGACTTAAAGGGGTAGTGCAACGTCGCAGACAATCTAATGCTATTTCACCATTTGTTGTAAAATAATAAACTTCTAGTAGCCAAAAACATGTTAGCGGTGTTATTTTTGCAAAAACATCACCGTTAA
>JBCEWB010070319.1:0-13264 GCA_039654565.1 Peronia peronii | reverse complement strand
CCGATGCAGAACCCGCGAGTCGATCCCGGCCCGTTTGCTCCGTGAGCAGACGCCATACCACAGAGCCACTGCGTCCCTCTTTTATCCGTGGTCCCGACTTAGCAAGGAAATAAAGGGTTGTCGAAAGCCGTGTTCGCACAAGAGATCGTTTTGAATAGGTCACTTTTATCTTACAGGGAGTAATATATTCATTTTATAGAGGAGATAAAAATAAAAATAAATTGAATAGTCTTAAATCCCTGAGTCGTGTCCACTGATTCATATGAGGTGGCAAATAAAATTCATGTAGCGCCTCACGGTGAGTAAGACCATGCGGCATTATGATAGACATGCATTTAAGCGTGGTATCAATCGACCAATAGCAGTCGCCGTGATGTACATATACTTTATAATTTGTGTATGTATCAAATATAGGCTCAAATCGTCCAGGAGATCAGGCAGGGGGGATCACAGTAGGCTCAGAGGCTCAGGGCGAAATTTTTATGATTGAGTTCAGATGAGCTGTGGTGCACATCAACACGGCATTTTAACTGGAAAAATACGGTAATGCTGTAAAGTCTGGGAGATACACTCTAACTCAGAATTATTATCACTGAGGCGAAAAACTCTCTTGATATTTATCTCGTTAGTCGTTTTATTTGAATCGGACGAGGAAGAGTCATAGATCACACCTACGAGTTTTCTTTTGTATTATCTTCTTTTGATAGTTCGCTAGAAGTGTATTCATACAAATCACATAGGCTTGGTGGTTCACCCCACGTAGATAATTTTTCGTTATGGAAGGATTACAACGATGAACTGGCTCACTTGAGGGGAGTATTTAATAATACCCAAGTCTTGTCCTGAGGGGAAGTAAACATTGACAGACAAGGAAGTAATATGATTTTGTTGTTTATCTGGGCAGATGAAGTATCAAAGAGCTCCCATCGCCAAGCATATTGTACTGGCAAACTTACAGGATTTTTATCTATAAATAAATCCAGAAAGCCAGTTTTAGATTAAAAATATGGGAGATATGTGAGATAGGAAAATGCAACCAAAACAGCGATAGCGATAACTATAAATAAATTGGAAAATTTACGACTTTGATTTGAAGCTTCACGTAGATTGGAGTTTTTCCTTGCACAACAGTCATAGCCTATCGAAGTTCTTCTTCCTGCTTTTATGTTTGTTATTTTGGTATGAAACATTTTACTTATGTAGCACCGTAGCACACAGCTGTTGGCTATGTCATGTAATTTCCCGCCACCAAATTTGATTCATGCCAGGCCTGGGTTGCTTCACCTTCATCTTGTTTTTTTTTTTTTTTTCGGAGAGGATTCTACAAAACGAGCGGCTCAATTTGCCAAAGGCCGCGCTTTTTGTCTGTGCTTGAAGCGTGGGCTTCGATATTGCATTTTAACCCTGTGCATGTCAATAGAAATCCATGGAACATTATAGTCTGCCTGTAATTTAATTCGTTCTTTTCTGAAATCTCTCGGTTTAGGCTAATAGAGAGTATACGACGAGCTTATTATAGTCACAATGTTTCCCGGAAAGCAAGTCCAATAAATGCAACTTATAGATATACTATCAATATTTTATGGAGCTGCCCTGTGACTCTTCTAGGATTAAGATGCCGATATTTCTACTGCAACCTTTTGCATTGTTCAAGGACAACGAACATTTCATTTGAAATATAAAACAATATGCATTGCATGTATTACCGATTATTTCGACGAGGTGACCAAAATAGACTCAATGTCTATAGCGACCAAGTTTTCCATTTTGATCAGTCAAACTACATCGTTTGATTTGATTCTAGATCTAAATTCTAGAATGGGAAGTACTTTCACACCAGGCCTAATGCTTCAGGAGGATTATGATCCTGCTAAGATTTGGGGTTAGGATTAGAATTATGGTAAAGATTAGTGTGAGATACAGAATTTGGTCAAGTACCCTGGAACATTTAGTTACAGTATTAAGACTATCATGGCCACTTTGTGGCAATAGTGTCGTCCAAATTATTATACTTGGCAGACTAAAATTAGCCACGGCCCTCTATAAGAATGATGAAATTAGTTATACATGTATGAGTTATTACATCAGATGGACTAAGATTTGGTGTGCTCCTCTCTAAGATCAGAGTTGCAAACAATGGCCAACATGATATTTTTATGCTATAATGTTAGGCCACTGTTCAGTGTCCAGATAATAAGATCAGTGATAGCGACTATAAAAGTGGACGCATTCTCTGAAACTTATTCTCCCTTCCAAACTTGTCCTTTTCTTCGTAGTCGCCCATTTCTGAATGAAATACACCACAAATAGAGCAACGCCATTTGAAACAGACTAATTTAGATGGAAGATTGTGGAGTCTGCTACTAGGGAATTAACCATTAGATATTTATAATTTTATGAGCAGTTGTTTATGGCCCCAGTGTTTACAGCAAAGACATTATGGAATATTAAAAATAAGCCACAATATCTCTAATCATGTACTCCGTTTTCCTTTTCTTCTTCTTTCTTTCTTTGTCTCTCTCTTTCTGTCTTTCTTTCTTTGTCTCCCTCTTTCTTTATTTCTTTGTCTCTTTCTTTCTTTGATGATTTGATATGCCACCTGTTGTAACAGATAAATCTCATGATCATTGTAGTAATGTGTCACCTAGAATTCACTCTCATTCCTGAGCCGACCTATTTTACGCATAATATGTAATACACTCCCCTCGATCTTATAGGATAATGATAGTGCAGTGATTGATCAAAATAAGTTTTTTCGGGAATAAAGTTTGACCCTTGCATGACAGTCTTTGTCGTACTGTCGTACTGACTGACAGATGCCATTTTCATCATAGTTTAATGATCTCCTTCCTCATTCACATTATAACTTTCCACAGTGTTAAAAGACAGTTTGTTGTATCACCTGTTTCTCTTTCTGCACTTTGTTCGCTATATTTTGAGAGAGATATCTCAAAACTGGATTGAAATTTTCTCGGAATTATAGAATTTTCAGGGAAATGACGTTTTGTCAGTGTGCGTTAGGCGCTCCCCCCCCCCCCCTCAACCTCCCCCCCCCCTCTCTTTTTGCCCCAGTCTCCTTGTTTGTATGTTAATCTTTGTTCTTAATAGTGATTTGTTATATTCCCTCTGTTCTCTAGAATAAGTGTGTATGATATGACTTTGACATGGAGTCTTTAAAACTTCACTCTTCTCGTGCAGCAGTCATAACTGCCATTTACGCCCCGGTCTATCTGTCTGTCTCCCGGCCTGCCTATCTGTCTGTCCGCTTGTCTATTTGTGTGTCTGTCTGTCTGTCTGTCTGTCTATCTGCCTGCCTGCTGCGCTGCTCCCCCTCCCACCTCCCCCCCCCCCCGATCAGTATGCCTACCTCCTCCCTTTCCTCGCGCTCGGGGCCAAACTTTTTTTTCCCCCTCCAGCTCCAGGTTCTGTTTGTCACTCTCTCTCTCTCTCACTTTGTCTTCTACCTGTTCCCTTCCCTTTCCCTTCCCTCTATCTTTCTCCTCTACGTTCTGTTTTCTCTAGTAAGAGCTCGAAGCTGCGTGATTTTCTGTCCTGTCCCCAGCTCCTCTTCCCCTCCCCTTCCCGGGAGTCGTGGTCCATTAATATGACAGTAGTCGGCTCTTCACCGGCTTTATCTGTGCGTGACAACGAAGTCGGCCCGGCACCTTTGGCATTTTGCGATCTGACTGGGTGGGGGACCTGGGCCAGAGATCAGATATTCATCGATCCGGTTTCATTGATTTCCAATACGGTCTTTGACTTGGCATAGGCCTGAAAGAGAAGAACGTTTTCTTATAAGTGCGATAGCATAATGTTGTTATGCTTAAAAATGCTTAACCAGGTAACTACCAGCACAAATAGAATATCAGATTTTCTTTGCTGGCATCAGAATTCGTGTTTAAGAAATGGTAGTTTATGCTGTAAGAAAATGCTGTTTGAACACCACGTTACTAGTCTAAGAGCAGAATTGTTTCATTTTACACACCTGGGAGAAGACACAAGACCCACGCCCTTTTTTTTTTCTCCTCCCCCCCCTCTCTCTCTCCCTCCGTCTCTCCCCCCTCTCTCTCTCTTTCTCTCTCTCTCTCTTTAAAGAGTGACTCGTCCAGATAACCGCCCAAAAGACAAAACATAGATGGATGGATGAGAAAAATTACACTGTATGCAATTGTTTGGAAAGGAATTCTAATGCAGATTTGTATGAGCGAGCGAGTCATTAACACTTCTGGGATTAAGTAGAATACAAATGAAAACGGTGATTAATGCGTGGCAAGTGTATTTTAAGCCAACACATACAAAAATTCACGTGCACAATTTCAAATTTAGGTGAGTTGTGAAGGATCCTGTCTTTCTCCTCACCATTTCTTCTCACCTTTTTTTTTCCCAACACAGCATAGAGCAGCTGAATTCCTTTCTTAGCACTATTAGTTGTTGCTCGCGTTCTGTAAGTGAATGAATTGTTAGGTGGTGAGCACTCCTTGATGGAGGGATCTTTTTATATTATAATATTTAATATTGTATGTATACATGATCATTATTGTAGAGACAGAGCAGTCCACTGCCACACAGTAATTTTTATACAGATGTGGGACATGTTCTTTATGTACTTGTACTGGTGCCTTTTTCTTTGTCTGTTCCTCTATTTGTCATTTAGTTTTGTTACGAATAATGGAATAATAATAAGAGACGTTGGGCCGTACATCATTATTCATTTAACAGACTTTATCTGTAGCTGTCTGTCTGCCTGTCTAGCTGTCCGTCTGTCTGTCTGTGTATCTGCCCGAACGACTTTCCTGTCCGTCATTTTTTCTGTCTCTATATGCCAACACGTGATGAGAGATTGTCAGTTTCTTTTGGAAAAAGAAATTATGTCGGGAAAATAAAAGGTAGTGGGAGATATTCATTTAATGTCCAGTCTTCTAACTGTACAAAACGCACTGGGGGTAGTTTTCATTCTTCTGCAGCCAAGATGTTCTGATACTGTCTGAAATCAAAGTCGAGATTAGTAAATCTTTGGTACAGATAGTTGTTCACCACGAAACTAGGAATCTTATATAGATATTACATGTATTTAAAGGGGGTATCTGCAGATTTCATACATTCATTTTTTCGTTAGCCGTTGGTCAGCAAGATTTTAATCTGATGTATATCAGCAGTCTCTCTGATGTCATACCTTTGTTTCAGAACCGATGTTTAGGCCGTGGGTATAATATTAAACTTATTTCAAAGGTTTGATTCGTGAAAAATCACGTTTTATTGTTACTGTTGTATTCAACAGACAGTGTGCTTTCGAGTTTACGACTGCCCACAGATATCCAATTCTTTGCAAGAGTCAAACCATCGCATCGGGAAGGCCAACTTCCATACAGCTGCAACATCCACCAGTTGAGGACCCAAGTCAGTTCATCAAGTTTGGCTCTGCTCAGTGATTTAGATAGGGACTTAGCCTGTGGAAGAGTTATAACCTCAAGACTAATCGTTCTTGTTGTTTTAAAATTTGTTTCCTCCGCCCACCTCTGAAATAACAAAATGGCCAAATGGAGCTACAGATCTGGTATCTACAAATTGACACTGCTGCTGACATACTTGATCTTCCTCGTGTACGGGCTCGCTTTCTCCGTGCCAACCTGGTTTGGGAACAATTCATATTTTCAGGGTTTATGGGTTCATTGTTTTGGATCGGATGAGGGAGATTTTTCAGACTGCAATGACCGGGGCTTTGGAAACGACGATGGTACGTATGTTATGCACTTTGTAGGTTTATTTTGCTCCTTATGTGTACCTGTACAGTGTGCTGATCAGATCACATTTTCTTAGAAGTAATGTTAAAGTTTCGCAATTCGAGACGCAGGGACAAGAAAGCGGGAAAGGGCGGGTTGTGAGAGCTGGACAAACACCATCAGATCTATCGTCTGTCATCATAGAGTTGTTGAACATCACGTCTGTTGTCTTAAAAGTCTATAACAAATATCGCTGTATTTTTGGAATTAAAACTTTAAAACTATACCATAAACAACAGTCACGATATTATTCACTTAATTTGGACAAAAGATAATATAGAACCATGATATTTTGATAGCAGCTCCATATACCCTCACCACCACCACCACCACACGCCTATCCCTTTCCTCCATCACTAATAATTTGTACGACTTTTCACTCCGTCATTGCACACGTTCTTTTGTTGTATACAAAACTAATGTTCATATTTTTGTTTTATTTTACACCCACTTGGCAGATTGGGTGGAGGGAGTGAGAGGAGTTTGGCTCGGTGGCATGTTTTTCTTTGTGATGGCTGTTTTGTACAGCTTGGTGGAGAACTGCTGTTCCAGCGATGACAACAGAGACTATGGAGTGACTGGTGTGCTGGTCCTTTTGGCTGGTAGGTGGCGTTGAACGCTCGGAGGGGGGAGGGGGAGGGGGCCAGGACTGATGGGGGAGGGGACCACAAAAACTTCTGCATCACAGCATAGAGCATATGAGCATCATCACCACTGGTTTTCAACTGGGTTCTCTAAAAGACGTGGTTCACAAAAAATCGTATCTGTTAATGATAGTCATTAGGTTTTGAAAAAACATATTTATGAAGTTTTTGAATTTGGAAATTGTACCAAAAGGCCAGAAAAAAAAAGTCCCTAAAGTTTGCTCCTGCCTCCAATTTGCCAACATCATGCAACAATCTATCGCTAATTCTGGCCCATTTTTTACCCAGTAAGAGAATATCCTGAGTTGGAATCTAAATTGATGTGGACCTTGCAATGCCCAATCAAAGAGAGGATCAATATTGAAGAGCGTTTCAGTAGAAATCTTACCTTTCATTCTCCTTGAATTTTTGCGAAGAATCATAATATTAAAAACCTTTGTCTTTCTAAAGATTTCCTTCATGTTCGGCTTGTGATAGACTACTAAATTCTAAAGTTTCAGTGTGCTGTTTTAATCACAATTTTTAAAGCCAAAAACATTGCACTGGTCACTGAATGAAAAATGTACTTACAATTTTTTTTTATCATATGGGGCAGTACCCTTTGCAGTTCACATTTTAGATTTTTATTTTATTCCCTAATGGAGTGCTAAATAGGCTTGGAACTTTTCTCCCAAATATTGTCATTCTCAGCTTTTTAATTCTCCATATTAGGAAAATGGTAATTTTTTATTTTAATGAATTGTTTGTTACTGGTTGACAATCTATGTCTTGTAGTTCAAGACATTTATATAAAATGATGATGATTATGATAATAATATTAATAATGTCAGTCTAACATTTTAAAAAAATTTTTGTTCTTTGGTGTGTAGCCCCATTCTATTATTAGTATTATGCTCATTTCATTGCATAGTATCTTAGCTGTGTTCACAGATTGTGCTTTTCATTTTAAAGTCATAAAGTCTTCAACAGCCAACCTACCTCTGTTTCAAAATCCTAATGTCTTTATTATCTATATCTATTTCCAAATAACTTCGTCTTTATTCTCTATCTCTGGATCCAGATCCTAACATCGTTATTTTCTATTTCTATTTTAAAATTATATGTCTTTCTTCCTTACCTCTATTTCAAAATCAGAATGTCTTTCTTATTTACTTTTATTTAACCTTTATTTCTTCTTTCTTATTTCAGGCCTGTGTGGAGCAGCCGGAGTTATTGTTGTGGCTGTGGAGATTGAGGAGGAGCTTGACAGAGACCTTGACTACTTCTGGGGCTACATACTGGCCTGCATCGCCAGTGGACTGGCCATTATTCTGGCCATCATCCTTCTCATCACCTGCAATATCAGAACCATGAAAGAAAAGCACCGAGGCAACCGCACTGCTGACTATGTCTTTGCTCATAAACCAGCCAGTCCTTACTACCCAGAGTACACCAACCAGGGCTATAACAGAGATGATGTTCCCTTGGCCAATGGAGTCACTTACCATCATACACCCTCTGCACACCCTTACACCATGTACCAGGGTGGATACGCTGGTGGCAACAACAGTTTGCCCCATCCCCGTAATCAGGGCATGATGTATGGTGGACCCGCTGGCTACCAGGCTCATGGTTATGATATGAATCGATCTATGCAACGTCACAGTATGGCTGATTCAGCAGATTTGAGTAACGGATATACTACAGAGCTGATTAACGCAGAGCACTCTTTAAGCCGTACCAACTTAGCCCAACGCGGTGACTTTGGCCGTGTTGGAGACTTTGGCAGAAATGATTTTGCAGGCAGAAATGATTACTATCTTAATGGCAGCAGGCCCTATTAAATCATTGCAAACTGCTTTTCAGTTTGCAAAACTGAGGCTGTGCTGATGAAGTGTTGTTTAGAGTAAAAGAACAAATTAATTTGTCTTGTCAAAAACAAAGTGAAGTTTTCGATCAGGATTGTGAAACACTTAAAAGTATAATAATTGTGGCCTCTCTCTATGGGCTCCTTTATTTACTTATTTTGTAATTAGATAGACATTCATGGACTTTTATGGCTTGCATTCAAAGCCTAGAATAATCGAAGAGATTAAATATTTTAATCTTTTGAAATTAAAATGTATGCTTCTGTAGGCTTTATGATTCTTGTTTGTTTAAGATCAATCTAAATTTAAATTTTGTATTGTCATTCATATCAGCTTTTGAGTAAAGTAATTCTGAAGTTTGTGCTGCTCAATAATTTAAAAAAAAACAGCTTCAAATTCAGACGTCACAGTTCGTAGCTCTTAGAGCAATTAAAACGCTTCATAATTGTGTAAATAACATATCTATGTATATCTCACATATTGTACTTACCAAGTGGTAATCCTTGCCAATCTAACAATTCTATGCAAACAAGTTTGTTCTGCATTTCCTGTCTTTGGTGTGGATGTCTTTACTCTGCCTGTTATTTGAAATCACAAGTGCATTTAATATGAATTCTCTCACCTCAGTCATTGTGATGGTCGCTTTATCTTGACATCTTTTAAAAATTCATTCTCACCATGCCAGTGTAAATATTTCAAGTGCCTGTTTGCCCCATTTTCATGTTTCTGTTTAGATGATTTTTGTTTATTGCAGTATGAAAACTGTAAATTTGGTGTCAGTTGGCAGATCATTAGCGAAGATTTTGATATATACTGTTGTAAAAAAATCATTGCATTGGCACCCTTGCTGAGCTGCTCTGAAATAGGCATATGATTTGTGTCACTTTTAATTTGATGCAGCTCTGTCACTTTTAATTTGATGCAGCTCAAGATAGAAGCTCTCATAAAATCAAAGATTGGTTGGACCATTTGCATTTTGTATGTCTGAAAGTTTTTTTCCCATCAACATCTATCACTGAGCATTGTTGTGGCAGAGCAGAAAAAGGACCTTATGAATGCATTGAATGCACAGTGGTTAAGATAAGGACCTCTGTAGGCTCAGATTTGATTTTGTTTACTTTCTCACTTTATTTACTTTCACTAAAGAGGTATTTATAGTTTCTTTTTAAACCATTGTTTAAAATGATGATGTACTTCAATCCCATCTGAAGAATATATGTCTTGAACAAGTTTCATTTTATATATATTCATGACAATTTTCAAGGTTTACAAGATTTTGTGATATGAAACACTGTATTGATTACCTTGCATTTTGACAAAAACATCTAAAAGGAAAATTTTTTTTTCTTTTATCAGGGTATCAGGAGTGAATAAAAAATGCCAGTTTGTACTGAGATTTGCTAATAGAAACACTGAAAAGACATTGCATATGAAATGATTTTTTTTTTTTTATTTTGAATTGAAAACTGCTAAATCAGTTCATAAAAAGGAAGATATTTTGGTGGACATAAATGGAACAGAGTGTTCAGAATTCATTCAATAGGATTTGCTGTTGTAATTAAGCAAAATACACCGTTCGGTAGTTACGTTTTCTTATTTTCTAATATTCAAAAAAGCTGTTCATGTATATGATTTATATTATATTGTGTATGCACAAGCACTGTCAGATATATTTCACCTTCTACGTACATTAAACTATTTTAATTCTTCAGATTTCTGAAAGACACAGGTTACACAAAATTGTGTACCTGATGTATACAGTAAATTTTCATCATGACAGTATGTCATTCTTTACTACTTGCAGATAAGAGCTCATACCTTTCATTCTGAATACAAATTAGGAAGAGGTCAAGGTTACATTGCTTTTGGATACATATTTTCAGGGTCTTTAGTTTTGGACATGAGTTAATCAAGCATTGGCACATTTTGTTGTTGAGCATCTGTCAGTGCAAGCGTTGCATTTTGTTTCGCTTGTATTTTGTAAAATATAATCTGTGAACATGCTGGAGTGCGAGGCAGCTGAAAACTCTCATTGTTTTCTACTCATCTCTATCATTCAGGCTCCCTGCTGACTGGATTTTTTTTTTTTTTTTTTTAATATACTGTTGAAGCAAGTGTCATGTCATTTGAGGATTTTTGGTTGTGTGTGGCATTCAGTGACAGTGTGGCTTGCTGTTACGTGAAAAAAGGATGAAAGTGTTACACTCATACCACATTAAATTAAGTCCATGCAACAGGAGATATTATCTGGAGTATTTTGTCATAGAAAGGCAAAATCAACATGACTCCAACTTCAATAAATAATGAGAGCAATGAACCAGGATCAGAGATCAGTTAATATTTTGACTGACTTATAAAATTTGGCCCTTTCATCCTGTCATAACAGAGCTTCATTGTTGTTCGACTCCTTCCTGAACTTCTCGAGCCGGAAAGATACTAAATGAACTTCATGTATGTTTGCAGTTGCATTAAATGTATTGACAAAGGACATGCTTATTTATGAAGGGACATTAAATGTGTATCTTCATGTTCTTGAGAGTAGATATGCAGACAACTTTCCATATTTAGGCAGTATATTTATCCATATTATAAATATTCACTGTTCCATTTTGTTTTTTCAATAATCATGTCATCAGTCATTTGGGAAGAGTTTGCATACTTTTTAGTTTTTGCATATTACTTTAGTTTTAGATCTTTTTGCTTTAGTTAAGTCACTTCTTGTAATTGTTATCATGTATTTTTTTTTTTTTTTAAATCTCTTACACATTCACTCTGAAATGTTTCACCATTCATTTGCATAACTTTTTTCGTAAAAAAAAAAAAAAGGAAAAATCAAATATACCTTTTGTTTTATATTATCCTTAACAGATTAATTATTGATACAGTGTATTTATATTACCATAATTACAAAAGATATATTTATAACAATTCAGTGTATTTCCTCCTGTGTTTTTTTTTTTGTGTGTGTGTGTTTGTTCATCCCTCAGCAATGCCTGTCCTCACAGCACTTGGATTGGAGATACTTGAAGATATCTCGCAAGGTTGATAAATCTGTTTGATCATTATACATAGAGAGATTATTGTTTGTGGCTAACTAGTTAAAAAAAAAAAATTGTTTTGAAACCAGCATTTGTAACTGGAAAGAAATTTCCTGCTGGCATCTCAAGATCATTTTTCAGGCATTCATGTGACTATATGTATATATACTCACACAAAAAAAGTGTGTATGGCTTTCAGGCATTGTATTCCCAATGGAAAGTTACTAAAGGAAAATCAATACATTTTTTTAACACCTTATTTAAAAGAGAATATGGCAGCAGCAGTAGAAATGCATCAACACTTATCAAAACAGAGAAGACACCAATAAGTTTGCCATCTTGAAGCAGACACACTTTCTTTTTTTCTGTGAGTATATATATAGTGCCATGTTGAAATAGTCAAATATAAATAGATTCTACATTTCAATGAACATCACATATACTAATTACACTCATCAGCAAAGACTGACCTAGAGAGTTACTGTTCATTCCTGACTCAATTAACAATCACATGTGCAAGGAATTTTTGCAATGGAATATTTTTTTTTCTCAGAATACTAAATTTTAAATCATTGAATATTACATGGAGTTGGACAAAATAATGTAACTTGACCATTTCCCCTTGTGAACTGATATCGTTTGAACAGTTTTCCTATGACTTAGAGAAATAAGATTATAATAAGATAATAATATAGAGATGAAAATTTGTGAAGTTGCAATAATTTACTGAGATTTTCTACAGGGAAAAAAAAAGATTAAGTTTAGAAAAAAGCACAATAATGAAAGAATCAAACATATCTTATGGAACTCCTAAAATAAGTCAAAAAAAACTCAAAGTTTCTTGTTGATTATTAAATTTTATTGAGAATTAAAGAGTCATAATAACTGTAAACAAATCATTTGAAAAATGATAAATAACAGAATCAAAATTAACATTTTTTTCTTTAAATTATACAACCAACTTTCTCAATAAGACTATATGTTCAATTTAATGCATAAACAACTAATTTTTACAATATATTTCCAAAGAGCAGACATGATATTGAAAAACCAAGTTCACAGAAAAATATTGGCAGGCATAATGACCTGATCAAGGCTTTGTAAAGCCGTAAACTTAGGAAGTGTGTGTATGATTCCTGTTCCTTGAGTGTGAAGGCCACATTCATTTAATTAATAAGGTCAACAGCATGGGGTAGAGATAGAACGCTTTAATAAGTTTATGTTGCAACAGTTTTTGTTCCCCTCAGCTCAACAATTCAACCTGTAACTGTCAGAACTCCTGTATTATCTTTCTATTGCCTCACCTGTGTTTTAACTCTAGAAATATCAGGGGGCCACTTATTCATTAACTTTTAAAAGAGTAAACTGTTGAGTATCAGGATTTCTGCGATGACCCATTCTACATTTTGAGAAATGACAAGGCATGTCATAAGGTGATATAAAATGAGTTTTATGCTATTACACAGTATTCTGTTTGGAAGAAAAGTCAGTGCAAAATGTGATAAGCGAATCTCAGGCCATATCAATCCTTGATGATTCTTTGCACATAGCATACAATAGGAATGATAAGATAAGCTTCTCATAATGCTTTGTAGGTCTAAACTGTCATAGTTTGAACAAAACAAGAACAAATATCTTTCCTAGAAACACTGGCTTTCCAGAAATTGCAGCTGACACTGGGGTTAATCAATGACCTCACACAAACTATTCAATGCCATACACCTATTTTGTTACAGGAAGTTTGAAGTTTTCAGTGAACACCAGCAGCAAGATGCAGGAACAAGGAATGATCTAGAAGTTAAATTGGCTTTACGCCTCTGGCATTCAAAGGATTAATGACCTCATAAATAAGTAGCATATAAATTAAGACATTGCATTCATCAGTGCTTCACATTCAACATGAGATTTAGCAGACAGTTTTATAATACATCAGTATATTACTGGGTCGCTTTTTT
>JBCEWB010070287.1:0-13266 GCA_039654565.1 Peronia peronii | reverse complement strand
CCTCAGAATCCGACATCCTCCTCCCCCCCCCCCCCCCCCCCAAAAAAAAAAATTAAATATATTGCCTACTGGAGACCAAAAAAAAAAAAAGTCCGCATTTGCTTGCTCGTGCACATGATGATAAATAAAATATAGCCTACTAATGTCGTTATGCTGTTTAATAGGTCCAAATTCAACAAAATGACTACAGTAGCATGAAAACTCCCAGAATGTCTGTGTGGAAGCTATTCACTCTGATTCAACTGATTTCCAAAAGATGTGAAAAACAAGTACATGTACATATAGATTTGAAAAACAAGTACATGTGCAAGTAGATTTGAAAAACAAGTACATGTACATGTAGATGAAACATAACAGTAATGGTTATTTATTACATGCATTTTTTTTCTTCTCAAGTCTTTCATTTGTAGGAAAGTAGGATCATCTCGGCTTTGAGTGGCCTCCTGTTATTTGGTGAGAATTTTGTGAGTAGAAATTTAGAATTTGGAAATGTTGCCCGAACAGCGGCATTCCGCCTACTTTTCACCGACTTTGAACTGCCAAGGGTTCTTTAATATGCATAATGTAACATGGGACCTCCAAAATATATTGGCGCTTATCCGAGAAGGCTAGACATCTGGCGTCTATAGACATCTATGCAAGAAGGCAGGGAACTGTTTAGTCACCGAAAAAAGCAGGTTTCGATCTTCGTAGATTTATCCTTCCCATCCCAGATGGCAGGATCCACAAGTCGTATTCACAACCTACAAGATCACCAAAGAGTAGACGCCAAAAAACATGGCCAAGGCCATCCCCCCCCCCCCCCCCCCATTAGATCTATGCAACTCATCTCACATTAAATACATGTACATATGTACATGTAACATTATGGTTTGTCGTGCACTGTCAATGTGACACAGTCTCATTTTCTAAAATGAGATAAATTTGGCCAGTAACAACATCTTATTCACCATACATGTGTTATGGAGTTCTACATAATATGTACTGTCGTTTATTTCTTTTGGTGTATTTGTTTTATTGCCGACAGACTGTCCATCTTAGATTTTAAGATATTTCTCTATATTAGTGTACATTTTTGCCTACAACGAACATGTAACAAGCCGTGTACAACATGTACTTGCGATATCTTTATAGTACGAGCAGTTCATCAGCTCAAGTTTTAACAACTTCCGTTAAATAGTTTACATTGGCAACGAATCATAACGTGATCACGGATGTTTGTTTTTTAAAACTTTTCATATTCTTCTAGAGGAGGAAAACAAATGACACAATATCGGAGTGGTGATTCAAGTTTTGTCGTAGAAATTACACTTCAAGCCTAGTCCAAAAGTTGACCTGAAGCTCTCTCTCACACTCACAGTCACACCCTTCCACCCAGTGTGCGTTATGCACACACATGAAGAAACGTTTCTGTAGCCTATTTCTAGATGTACGTTTATGATGTATCCTCTCTAGATGGGATAAGTGATCATGGCAGAATTGCTTGGTAAAAAAAGGCTGCTGACAAAAAAGTGTTTCTGCATTAATGACCCCTCCAGGGAAATATCAGAAAATGAAATGGTCACTGCATGTGATCGTCTGTCGGAGAAGGTATGCATTATATAGCTTAGATACCTGCTTCCTTTGTTTATAAAATGTTGTGTCGCGCTCTGAAGTAAAAAAAAATAATAATAAAATTATATATATATATAATTGTATATATATATAAAACTTTCTTTGCTTTTGAAGATACAGGTATCATGCCGAATCCCACCCCCCAGCCCCCACCCCAATGATATTTGAAGTAAGAAGAGATAAAGTGGAGAATTAGGAAAAAAAATTGTTCAGTCTAACCCACATTTTCTTTACTGCATTACACATGTGTGTAAATGGGAAAAAAGTACTCAATCTGCGTATATTATGATTCATGAATATCACTTGTCTAATGTGTAGTCAGTGGGAGCAGAATGCATTGACTGTTCATCTGTGGAGCAGATGCTGGATTACAAGAGAAGTCCAGTTACATGTATATTTTTGTAAAATATGACTTGCCCCTCACTCTCAAGTTTGATGTATACAGTGGACACTGTAAAGTTCCACATATATTGTTATGTGGATGTGATTTCATTCTAATAAATAGTGCTACTATAGTAGGCCTAATAATGCAGTTATATGGCATGTAAATTGATTTTGTTGTATTTTCACGTTATTATGTATCAATCTTTTTGTCTTTAGGTTGTGTGTTTGTTTTTCTCTGCCTCATGGTGCACTCCATGTCAACATTTTGTGCCAGTCTTGAAAGATATCTATACTGAATTGCGGAAAAGAGATGAACCTTTGGAAGTAGTTTTCCTTAGTTTTGATAAGACCAAAGAGGAAATGGCAGAGTACTATCAAAATGCTCATGGTGACTGGTTGGCTGTTCCATTTGATGACCCAATAAAAAAGTAAGTAGACTAGATTCACTTTTTTTGTCATACCATTTGAGCACTAAATTTCTGATCATTTATCATTTTCATTTATTGACAGAGTTGACACATTATATAGAATCCAGAAAATTTTTCAGGCCATTTGATTTTGCGCATGTAGCCTACTAGATTTAGAATCTGAAGTACAACTGGGTGTTTATTTGTAGGCTATATATTCTTGTATTGGGCTAGAAATGAACATTGAGTGTTGTAGACCAGAGCCATCCATATTTATGGAAGGATATATTTACATGTATCTTCTTTTGTTGTCAATGAATTTCAATGCATGTAAATCTATATCTAATTTTTTACAATGCTGAATGATACATGCATAGGTGTGGTGTATAATTTATGAAATAATAATATTATAAATTGATGAACATATCATGTACATAACGGTGTGGCTCATGGTTTTATAACAATTATGAGATGTCAGCAATAGTATAATTGATTTTAATAACTTTTGTGATCCTGTTCATTTGAATTTGAAATAAATTCATGTATGATTTTTATCGATGCACTTTATTCTAATGGTATATAATTAGTTTTAACGCAACTTGAGAGAAATTCCCTTATGAAATCTACTGGATTGAATTTGATCATAAGCTAAATGAATGCAGTATGTAGAGCTTAGGGCCTCCTATTCTGAAACCAATTTACATGTACTTTACATAATTTTTATGAATGCTCATACACATCAATGCATTTTGGATTGGAGCACGCTTGTTACGCTCTTGGTCACAGCCTTGTCACTGGGAAGTGGGATGTTTACCTTTTCATTGTCTTTAGCCTCACCACTGAAAAATTAACAACTCAAAAGGCCTTATCCTCAGCTCTTAACTCTTGTTACCCTCAGTTAAGTTTGTAGTTTTGCCGGAATTAATTCCCTTCATAAATTTGTTAAATTGGAGTATATATATCAATATAGCATATAAAAAGGCAGAGATGTATTGCTTTTTAAGCAACACTTGCTAGTCTCGTTTCTTTTCCCATCGTACAGCTTTTTAGTTTTGAAATACAGTGGTCTCTGCCTAAGAGCCTGGTCATCGGGGAACAAAAAAAGCGGTCTCTTAGGCGGACGGGTTCTAAGGTTAAAAAGTTATGCAACCCATCTGACCACAGATTTTCTTCACTACTATGATTAATTGATTGTTACCATTAATTTATCAATGCGAATAAATACAGCCTTCTTCAGTATTGTGTGTGTGTTATAATTAGATCCAGCAATTCCTGCTCTTTTTTAGTGTATTGTTACATCACTACTTCCCAGTGTTTAAACATCTAGTGAGTTTTCACGGGACGGTATCATTATTGAAAACATATCTGCTATGCTACCCTACAGATAATCACACAAGTGACTCAAGTGTTTATGTAAAAACCGAAATAGCAAAACAGCTGACCATCAGGAGGCTAAACTTTCTCATCCTTATCCATGGAGCCAATCGCAAGTGCTGTCCTACGTGTTGTCAAACAAAGAAATGCGTCCACAATGTGGCCTGATTATGCAGTCATACATCAACCATCACTTCCACTCCTTTGTCTACCTGTTCTCTCCACCCCTGTCCCCATTTTACTGCACATCTAGCACTGTGCATTTCTCTCAAGTGGACAGTCTGATGTGAAATTAACCATAAGTACTTGCGTGTCTTGGCTCAACACCGGGCTCTTAGGCGGATTTTTTATTTGGGAGCGGGTTCTTGGAGGGGTAAATTATAGAGAAAAAATTCCGTTTCACACCAGAGGCGAGTTCTTAGGCGGACCGAGCTCTTAGATGGAAGGTTCTTAGGCGGAGACCACTGTAGTTCCATTTACAGCCATGTAGCAAGGAGTTTTTGAGGCTAGCCGCACGTCAACTGAGTCATCACTTCGGCGGCCACGCCCTGACCTATTGATGACTGAGTCATCACTTTGGGTAATAAGAGTTAATAACATACCAGTATCCATATTTGGGGCTTTTCCCAAATTGTACAATTTGTTCCATTCTAGCTAAGAAAGAAAGCTTATTTGGCCACCAAAAGCAAAGAGTCTATTATAATTGCTCACACATTTAGCCTCCTGATCTGTTCTAAAGTTTAAGTTGTCAGATACTAAATAACCTTACCTATGTAATGTTCTCTTTCACATCTTTGCGTCTTTCAACCTCCTGTGGATGGTTATCTTGGTGGCCCTTCCCTGATAATATTCAAATTTATTATTTTTTTCAATTCAGTGTTGTATTACATCTTTTTCTCAGGGTATTGGCTGAGCGTTATTCAATCAGTGTCATACCAAAGTTGATCATTGTCCAGCCTAATGGAGACATAATCACAAGTAAAGGCAGGAAGGACATACAAGACAAGGGACTTGTGTGCATGAGGACTTGGAGATCTGGCTTAATCATTCGCGGGGAAAAGCTAGAAGAGGTAGAGACAGAGCAGAAAGATGACATAGTTCAAATTGTTGCGTAAAAGATATAAGTAGTAATAATAATAATAACAGTAACAGATAGATGGATGGATGGATGGAATACATTAAATTACATGTGTATATGACAGTGAAAATACTTTCAGCAGCTCACTGTCCAAGAATTGAGATGGCAGAACAAAATTCCAATACATGTACATGTCATATAATAATAAAATTTGATGTTCTGAATACATACTGCTGACATTCCAAGAAAATGTCAAAACATTACAATGTTACAATTTTACATATAACTTTCCTCCAATGTATTTTATGCATGTACTTTTTTTTTTTTTTTTTTATTATGGATGGATCATTTGTATTAATTAATGCTTGGAAGTTGGAACAGCTTATGATTTGTAACTGGTGAGTTCCACATTTACAAGTATTTTTGTTTAATAATAATGTAAGCTACATAACAGCTGGATGTTTTGAGAAATTCAAGCATTGTTATTATATAATTATCAATACATGTATCAGTCATTCATTTACTTCCTTGTAAATCCTGAGCAGGGTTATCGTAGCTTTATTTTTGAACATTTTGAAGTACCTGTAGCTTTTCTAAATTTCTTGTTATGATGTATATGTACTTATACTGTGGATAGGATGTGAAGTTCAGAATGTTGTTTGCTAAGCTGCATGGACAAAGGCTACTGCTCAGTGTCCCTATTCAGTTATATTATGTAAATGTTATTTTCCACTGGTGCAATCATTAGCATAAGGCGCAGAGGAAGCCAATCATGCGATGAAAACATATAAATTCAGGTTTACCATACATCATTATTAGCAGCTGACATTGGCCTTCCTTTTAATCTTCATTTAAACTGAATACATGTTGAAGTATTCCCTGATTAAATCTTTGAAAATGCTGAGAGGCACTGAAAAATCTACTTTTAAGCTAAGATAGTAGTTTCAAAGGATTCCTTTCATGTGACGACTCATCATCTGATACAGAATTATATGCCAAGTGATAGGCTGACAATGCTTGACAGTAACAACAAAAAAAACAGCTCTAAGTTAGCAGATCTTTATATGTTTAGATGTAAATTCCATGTACTCTAGATGATTGGATCCATAATTATAATCACATGTGCAAGCTGTGCAATAAATTTTAATCCGAAGCTCATTTGGTAATTTCTGGCATTTTAAAATTTTTTGTTTGTTTACATGTATTTATTTTTTTCTGTTAGTCTAATATATCTTCATGCATTTGCTAAATTGTACAATAATATAGTTTGCTACTTTTTAAATTTAAAGTGAAAGGAAATTTGTGTCAATTTGGTTGTTTTGAATTTCCTTAGCATTTATTATATTTAGCTGAAATGAAACAAGGGGAGAGGTTTATAAGGCCCTCAAACTAAAAGTGAATTTATTCTTTAATATGATTTAGTAAAGTATACCAGGTGAAAGAGCTTGGTTTTCCGATTAATTAGATACCAAAATCATCCTGATAGGTCAATATGTAAGGCAGTTATGACTATTTGAAATTTGTCAAAAATGGGCTAAAGCCAGCACCACAGGTCGCAGCTCAGACTCCTGTTTCCAGCCTTGCACTGTGAGATAACAAATCAATGAATATGTCTGAAAATCACTGAAGTTATAGTAATTGTTATAGAGATTAACTCTAATTTTTTTTCAGTTCTTGCTATAAAAAATTTAAAGGTATTTTCTGCGAAAGTTGATCTCCGAGTTAAATATGCGCAGTTTTGCAAAGGGAGACAAAAATGCTGACTTTGACCTTTTTCAAAAATTTGCTAAAAAATTGCAGGCATTTTCTATCCAATTTTAACGATTCTTGGTTGATATGAAAGAAAAAACAAAGCCCTGTCATTTAATAAAAGGAAAAACAATAATTATTGAGAAATGAAGTAACAGCAATTCATTAAATATGATGTTTTCATTTATTTAGAAAATTCACAAAATTTAAACATTCACAGAAAATTAAAAAATTAACAAAATCCATTTAACACTCAGCATATATGAACATATATAAAATAAGTGTATAAAACAATTACTGCAAAAATATACACATTTAGTCGAGATTTCTGTTGTGAAAATGACTACAAAAATATTAATTTTTTTTTTCATTTAAACTATAAATTCATGTACCATGGTTTCTATCATGCTCATTTTATGCCAAATATTCAATTTTAATCTGAATATAAAAAAACTTACAGGAGAGTAATAAATACATCACAAATTGTGTAAATATATCACAGGGGATAATTAACTTTAAAAATCTTTCAGTCTTACAACAATGTCTTTGAAAGTTCCTGTTAAATTAAGATTTTTATCTTTAACATTCCTGATTAGCTTGATAGTCTCAGGCATTTGTTTGGTTCATGAATGAATAGCTATTCTCCTGTCTACCTCACGCAAAAAAAAGGCTTAGCTGAGGAAGCTAAATCTAATAATTTGGAAATGTCTGTTAAAAATAGAAAAAGATGACTGAGAACCAACAGAAGAAAATTGAAAAAGAAGCTGCAGCAATAGAGAAATATGGTGAACTTAAGAAAAGATGAGATGAAAATGGTGGCATCCATAGAGATAGTGAAGCTGTAGATAGTTTGTTGGAAATTCTCTCAGCATCTAACCCTAAAAATCAGGTAATAGAAATAATTAAAGATCAGCTAAGATATAAACCTGCTGTCTTTAGTTTAATGAGCTAGCAACATGTGCTGTCGTTTCAGATCTACAGATTTTTTCAATTTATATATATGTACATGTAGCAAAATACATGTACTTATATTTCATTCTGGTGGCCATGGCTTTTGGTTTTAGGCCACAGAGAACCTGAATTTTATGTTTTTAATGAAAAACGCAATTTTCTATAACACTTCCTGTGGTCTGAATAAATTGAAAAATACATCCTCTGAAAGAATTCCTGTTCTACCAAATGAGACTATTTTTGGCTCTCTTGCATTCCGCGGTGTATGTTGTCATTGATTTAATTTTAAAGAATCAAGGGTCACTGGGTCCGCGATTTTTCCTTGCCGCTCCACCTGCATTACTTACATATTTATGCAACAATTATGCAAGGCAAACTACACTGATAAAAAAACGTTGATATGAAAGAGAAAAGAACACTATTTTATGTGGTATAAATTTTGTTCTTGTTGGTTATGTAGATCTGATACCATCTTTCAGTGAAGTTTACTAGTTTTAGCCAAACCTTGGCTTGCTTGCCCGCATAGAGGCCTGTTTGGAATGCCTATTTTGTATGTAATCTTGTGTACACATTCTGGATGCGGATTAATTTTGGGGGACTACGGAAGCAAGAATCATACATTTAATTTATGCACATTGTTAGCAACTCTCTTCACAATATGATATTCCTGGAAAAAAACAGGTAGTCCCAACTGGTACAAATATGCATGTATATAGGCCTACATGTGCTTGACAAATCAGTCCATTTTTCTGCAGTCGTCCCCCTAATAGAGTGTAATTTTTTTTTTTTACAATTACAGCTGGATAATTTTCACCTTTTCCATCAAACCTGGCATATTCAAATTAGAGGAAAACAGTCAAAAAAAAAAAAAAAAGTGATTGGCGTGAACAATTGCCAAGACAATGCCACGATCTTGGATTATGGCTATTCTGAAATGCTATATTTGAGATTTCTCTTCCCTGACAAAGATCAATGGAACTTGATATTGGTGAACTTGTTTGGCAAAGGCATATTGTCTTAACAGTTGTTTCTACTTATAGCTTATTTGGTGCAAAAAAGATTGGTCTGAAATTTTGAAAAATGCCATGTGATGTAGTGAAAGTTTACATTTCACCTTCTTTCATACTGGTAATAAGAAACTATTTTTCTGCAAACTTACATTACAAACATTACAATGTAGGCACATGAATTTTTTTGTCTTGTTGTGAAAATGATGTGAGCCAGTCTGGTTAGAACTGGTCCAAAAACAAAAAACAAAAAAAAAGAGATAGTAAAAAAGTGACCCAAAAAATGGTTTTGAAAAGAAATTTTTGTATTTTTAATGGAAAAAACTGGCAGATAATTTTTTTAGCCAGCTTTCCTTTCAGCCTCAAAACAGCTAGCTAGAACAGTATATCTGAGTTCTCTCTCTCCATGATGTCTGTGTCATGTTTGCCTTTTCCTGGCTTTCTGTTCATATCCTTGCTCAAGTTTGCTCCCTGCCTCTTATCAGCACAGAGTCACTTCTGAAATTTTGAAGGCTTATAGATAGATCTACTTAATATCTTCCTGCCCGGAAAGTAATAAGAAAATTAATATAAAGTAAACATTTCTATCACACAAGAATTACCGTCACTCTTTGGCTGCATTTCAATGTAGTCTCCCTGGGGATCAACACATTTTTGCCAGAGCCAGAGCCTTCTCTAGAAATTTGTGTCAAGAGATGAGAACCAATCTTGTATTTCTTCAATGAGGCTGTCATCACAATCACAGTCAAACTTTTTTCTTCCAAGATGGCATTTAAGAAGTCCAAACAGATGATAATCTGATGGAGCCATGTCAGGACTATGGCACAGGTAATCCTTCTCCCATCCATAGCGATGGAGCGTCTCTTGTCAGTCTGGCATTGTGAGGTGTTGCCTTGTCATGCTGAAGAATGACGCCCTTGCTCAAATTAGGAGTCCCAATCTCTTGCGGCACACAGATTCTCTCAAGCGTTTCACAATAACGAGCAACATTAATGCATTGTCCGTGAGACAAAATGTCTAACACAAGTAACAGAGGAACATTTTTAGCATCCTAGAAACGATAGCCATAGTTTTTTTTCTTTTTTTTCCCATGCTGTACTTCGAACTTTTTTTGTGAGTGGAGATGACAGATGCTCCCAGGTCATGGAATCCAGTTTTGCTTCTGGCATTGCTTGATGAACCCATGTCTCATCACCAGTTATCAAATGCTCAAGAAATCCCTCATGATTTCCCTGGAAGTCCCCACCAGCTTCCATTTCAGCTAAAGAATTGATTCTTACCACCACCACTTCATCTGTACTGATGACGACCCAAAAGATTCTGTGAAACATCGACTCGCTGCGGCTTACGATCCTCTGTCAGCTGTTTTGGAACACATCTAACTGAATCCTTGCAATAACCTAAGTCCTCATAGATACATGTACATGTAATGTCACGATCCATGCTCTTTGAAATTTCAAGAACTGAAGCAATGTCTTGAAGTTTCAATTGCCTATCTTCTTGAATCAGCTCATCAACGCAAGCAATGTTTTGTGCATGTCTTGAAGTTTGTGGATGCCCAAAGAGAGGTTCATCTTCCAGGCTGGTATGGCCTGCCTTGAACAAAGTACTGTACACCAATGATATACCCCAACTTTTGCTCATTGCATTTTTATCATACATGGTAACAGTTTCATTGCAGATTTTGATATGATTTTTTTTCTTTTGCATGCAAAAATTGCATAACTCCGTCTCACCTCTACATTGACCATTCTGCGATGGTTTGTTTGTTTGTGGTGGGATTTAACATTGACAGATTAGTCTGAAAGTTATGGTTATTTTCTTATTACTTTCAGGACAACCATACATGTAGCCTGTGTGGTTATTCTGTCAAAACTTAGAAGTCTCTCACTCCTCCTAGGAGATGGAAGTTCATTTTAAAGCACATGGTGAAAGCTTATTCAATGTACTGAAACACTCCATGATCGTGAGTCTATTTTGTTTCAGAGTGTCAGCCAATGTCCATCTCTGGCATTCGAGCTGAAGATATTGCTAGAGAAGGTCATAATGAAGTGTTTTGTGCATCCTTTGCCTATATTCAATGTAGTGTTGATGATCTACTACTGCACATTGCCACCAGATGAAGTCAAGTCCTGGTTGACAGTAGGCCCAGACTTTCATTGACTGAGTATATGCTAAGCATGTTGGAGTGGACATGTCCACTTTTTAATACTATTTTTGTATTGAAAAAAAGGAGAACTTTTAAGAAAACAAAAACAAAAAACCAATTTTTTTTAAAGCAAAAAAAAAAATTTTTAAAATCATAGCTTGACACCACTGCCTTAATGAGGCTTGTTAATTTTTCATCATCATTTTCACTTTTTTCTTATGTATGACCCCATTCAATTTTATTGCTTATACAACATTAATTCATGTCACTGCAGACAAAATGACAGAAAGGCAGAAAAGAATATTCAGAAAACCATATGATGTTTTATCACCCACTGTGTAATACTGATGCAATGTGCAAAACTATAATACTTGTAATAAAATGCATATAAAATGATAGGTATATTTCAGGTGTGCTTTTCAAGACAAGATACATTCTCTCAGTATCAGTTGATAGAAAATGACCAAAAAAAAAAAAGAAGCAGGCTTCAAAGACCAAAAACATTTTCTCTTTTTTTTATTAGGTATACAAAATTATTACAAAGAATATTCTACTGAAACAAGAAAAAAAAAAAAAGATCATCGTTTAAGTTTGGTTGAAAATCTGATTGAAACAAGCTGAGAAATGCAAGTCAAATACTGGTCTGATGACTATTGGTTGATGGCACAGCTGTGAACTGAATGAGACATTAATATCACAACATGTAAAGCTTGAGAGAAAGTCACAACTCTCATAAGATGTCTTTCAAAGAGAGTTAAATCAATTACACCAATACCTATGCTTCCCATGTGAATCTGTATTTGAATTATGTATACATGAAAGAAACTAAAACAGCAGCAATTAGGTCTACCTGCTTTTCTGAGACAACAAAAACATGCCAAGAACAAGCTCATGAGGAATGCTGACTGCTTTGATGCGCATATAGCCTACATATATATATATATGTGCATGTATAACTTTCCAATTCATGTTCAGTTCTACTTCATTTACATGCTAGCTATATATACTTGATAAAGTCTCGTGTGCCTAGGGTGACATACAAACCTATCCAGTTTGCTGATAAATTTGTTGCAGGACTCAATATTTAGTCATTTTTCTTTTGATCCTTAATTTCACATTTACTTCCTCTGCAACATTTTGATAACCCTTACCAAGATACCACACATTCAGATACATGTGCAACTTACAAAGAAAAATGTAATTAGTCAGACTTGGTCATATGGGTAACCTGGACAAAACAACTGAAAAAATAAATAAGCTCATTTACTGATACAAAGAAAAAAAATTGAATTCACTGATATGCAGAATATTATGATACTTCCCACTATTGTCATGTCCCTGCATCCAGTACAACTGAATGAACTTTCTTTCATACATATGTTAAAGGCCATTGTAAGAGCACTGTAAAATTTTATCAAGTCCTTTCAAAGAACTGGAATAGGGCTGTTTCAAAATGAAAGATGCAGTTCACATACATTACAACAATACTGTGCCTTCAGTTGTGATTTAGGTATTAAAAAAATAACTGCATTTATTAAGATAGTATGATATCATATCCGTACATTTCACTTCACAGTATATTACATCACTGAGACAAATAATTTATTGTTAGCAAATGGCCAAAAGAAAATTTACAACCTCAGATCCCAAGCGGGAAAACAAGTGTATGACACTAACTTAGATTGATGATTTATAAACCCAGGAACAACACAACTCTGAAATTCTTTTTTCAAAGACTGGCACATTTGTGGTACATTAATATCAATGCTGCATTTATATATAACATGTCTAGATGCTAAAAGTGGCAAAGGTCTTTTAAAGAAAACAATAAACAATAGTTAATATAACACAGTGGAATCTCCATTAAGAGGGAGAGTTAAGATTCTGAATTGCTCCAGCCTGCTGCAGGACCGGCACAGTGTCTGCACTCACTGCTATCCAACATGGCTGACCATTCAAGGTTTACAGCCTTGTTTTCATTAGTCCGTCCTGATGGCAGACCACGGAACCAAAGAATCCTACACTGCCTCTTACATGGAATTAGAACACATGTATTACCAATCACTCCAGTGTTAACCAACTTTGACACACAGTTTGATTTAATGCAAAGTTCAGTCTCACATTTTAAGTCCTATCATAAAGCACCAAGGAAAATACATGCATGTTATAGTTACATATTTTCATGTGACATATGTTCATTATACCCTCTGTGCACACTAAAAACACCATTTTTAACCCAATCACCATGCTGTGCAGCTCAAGTTGAAATGTGTAATTTCATCATTTTTCTTTCATACATTTGCTATAAAATAAAGGATTTCAGACAATATGGACATGATTCTTCTCTCTCACAAAAAGTAGCAATGACAATGCAAAAATTTGCCCTCATCAAAGGATTAATCTCTTGATTTTAAGTTGTAGACATTAAGTTAAATATCATAATGGTTTTTGAATTTTGAAAATCCATCAAGAAATAAAAAAAGTTATGACATTTTTTGTGTGTGATTATGGGGGCGTTTGGGAGAAGAAATCTCTCTTTTTTTCTCTATATGA
>JBCEWB010070276.1:2124-13267 GCA_039654565.1 Peronia peronii | reverse complement strand
ATTTTTCCTATTTTATTTTTTTTTTTTTTTTAATCCTTTTTTTTTCTGCACTGGTCAAAATGTATTTCTTTGTGGATCAATAAACTATTCGTATTTGTATTCATAAAAAAATACGATTTTGGATTTTTACTTTCTCTAAACACTTTTAAATATAAAAATAGTATTCGAAAGTGGGGATTATGTCCGTTCTAATGCGGTTGACTCATGGCCGGATGTCCCGGCCTACTGTCAACCAGGATTTTGGCTCCCTCTGGTTGCTATATGCAGTAGTAGATGATCACTATTTGACCAGACACAGGTGACGGATGAATAAAACACTTTACTATAACGTCATCTAGCAATTTATCCTGAGCCATTCTGAGGCGAAAAGAAGTCATGATCATGCAGAATATCTGTGTCAGCTTTCACTAGGCATTCTAAAATGAACTTCCACCTCCTGGAAAGAGTGAAATTTTCTTGTATTTCTGCTACTTCAGAGCACAGTTGTGAACTATGTGCCATGGTAAAGATCAAGACACTCTTGATTTTGACAGAGAACGATATGAAGCCCCATATAGACCCTCAAGAACCTGGGAGCTGTTATGATGATAGAGGATATGGAGGAAAATAGGAGGAAAGGTGTCAACAGAGGCAAAAAAAAAAATAGAGGTCATGGAGGAAGGGCTGGTATGTGAAAAAAGGACTATTTTGAGGCTAAAAGCCGAATATTAAACTCTACATGTCAATTTCTCCTTTCGGAAAAACAAACAAATAAACAAATCTTTTTAAAACCTGATTTTTGTCACGATTTTACTATCTAATTTTCTCATATTTGCTGTGCTGTCGTGGCGACAGGATATCCAAGCACTAAATAAGTGATGAAGAGAACAAAACTAAATGAATTTTGAACCATGTAAATTTGCAATGAACCACGACTTTCATTCAAAAATTCTAACTATACAAACAATTTACAGCACAAAAGGAAAAGTAGCTGTTGAATGGGGAAATAATTGTCCGAATTAATTTTCTTTTTTCAACCAGTCGAAAATATTAGAAAATCAAGATCAAATAGAGTATCTATTGTTAAATGTGTACTTCAGAAATGAACTTTATACTTTTTCTAGTCAAGGTACTGCAGTAGGTAAAAAAGATCAAACATCTATTTTGACTCTCGTTCATTGCTTTTTTACATTGGTACCAAAATGATATTGAATGCACGACATGTATGTGTGTGTTTTTTATCACCGCTATGCTTTTATAGTGTACTAGAAGAGAACCCACGGCCTCCTTGGAAGATTTTGTTAAATATAGTCCTGGGACTTAAAGTGTATGGCAAAGCGTGCGCACCTCTATGCTGATATTTTGGTTGATCAAACTGAATGTTACTCAAAGAAAACGTGTAGTGAACGCATTATACTATCGAATGTATAATTCGGATCAAGCACCCTCGCGAATTCATGATTCAATTATTATCGCATTTTCAGAAGACGTCAAAGATAATAAGCTTATTTCGGGTTTATGTACATAAAAACACAGATTCATGTGCAACAATGTTGAGTGCCAAATTTCATATGGATCCATTCAGCTGTTTTCGAGTCCATAAGCCTATTATGGGTTTTCTTGCAATTTTATAATATAGAAGAAGAGAATGTGTCGTACGGGTATGTGATGGATGAAAACGCATGAGTTTGTATTGATTCATGGGGTGAAGAAATAAAGCACAGAGCATTTATCGTGTTGTGATTGTCATTGTGCCAACAAACTAAATTGAACGCTTCTGTCTATTATTATTCATTCTTATAGAGACAACAGTCTGTGCTCCGAGCTGGTAAATTTCTCTTTTGGAATAAACCAAATACCGCATCAAATTACTAAATCATTATTAATAAAGAACAAAGACAGATTACTAAAGGAAATTAACAAAAAAAAATGCGAAGGGTTATCAAAAACTGAGAATGTTGCGACAGGTATACAAATTTATTACATTTCCAACGTCATAACTCTGTTGCCTTCCAAAGATTTAAATCAAATTAACTCGAAACAGGAAATTCTCAAATAATTTTAACTGATACAGAATTGGCGAACTTTTAAATACTACGATGGTCTCGTCTCGAGTGAAACTCACATACAATTAGAACCATCTTTTACTCTTTGTGAACAGATCCTGTTTGTTTTGTTTTGTTTTGTTTGTTCAGAAATTACTCAGATCAGTTTTGTTTGTGTTGGGGCTAACGGCACATCAGCGCGAACACGACTTTATTGTACCAAACACGGTAAGATACGTTTACACGTCCAAAGACTGATCAAGTATATAGAAGAAGAGAGGAAGGAGAGCGGGATAGAGGACAGGACCAAGGAGAGAGAAAGAAGAGATGTCAGCCCTGGAGCGTCGAGGATGGCATTCCGTGGGATATATATCCCACCGACGGCGGGCTTTCACCGTATGCAGGTTTTTTTTTTCTTTTTTAAGCTTTTCAATCCCAAGAAAGTAGGATTATCTCGGCTTATAAGAGGTTGCCTGTTTTTGCTGAGAATTTTTTTGTGGGTAGAAATTTGGAATTTGGAAATTTTGCTCGGACAGCGGCACGCAGCCTACTCTCTCATCGATTTTGAACTGCCAAGGGTTCTTTAACGTGCGTATCATATACATGGGACCTCCGAAATATATTCGCTCTTATCCGAGAAGGCTAGACGTCGGGCTTCCCTACCCAGAAGAAGCCAGGGGACCGTTGAGTCACTGAAAAAATGCGGGTTTTCGATCTTCGTGTCCTTCCATCCCCCGATGCAGGACCCGCGAGTTCATCCCGGCCTGTTTTCTCCATGAGCAAACGCCAAACCACAGAGCCACTGCGACCCTCGTGTGGTAGAAATAGAGAATCTCCTGATATACACTGAGTCCCCCGCCGGGATTCTCACATCACTAACGTAGTCAAATCAAACAAAACCAACTGGAGTGTGCACACTCTAAACGAGTGAACTTTTAAATTACAGTACAAAGTTTAGTGGCCAAGCGAAATTTATTTGCCAAAGTCTAATCATAACAAGGAAAGAGACATCTTAACTCAGATTTAAAATGAGAAAAATGTATTAACACCGAAAGAACAAAGCTAAAACTAGTTTTCTGAAAGAAATATTATAAATCATTACGGAAAATCTCCTGATGGGAATGGTTATTCATGGAATACAATTTTTAAACCGTTCCATGATCGTTTTGACCGGAGATCTGCGGTGTGTAATCTGAAAAGACTGATAATGAAGATGATGATAATCATGGTTTTGACACTGATGATGATGATAATCATGGTTTTGACAATGATGTGATGATAATCATGGTTTTGACAATGAAGATGATGATAATCATGGTTTTGACAATGATGATGATAATCATGGTTTTGACAATGATGATGATGATAATGATGATAACAATAATAAGAATGATGATTGCCCCGATGAAGAGCCAAGCGGGCTCGAAAATGTGGCCAGCAAGATCAATTTACTTCATTTACTTAATACCAAGTTTTTCATAATGTTTGTCAATTTTTTTGATGTATTTGATTAGTTGCCGGTAGACAGTCGTCTTAATTTTAAGACATTTTTTATAAAATGATGATGATAATGATCATCATTGCCCCGACGAACAGCCAAGCGGGCTGGAAAATTTGGCTAGCGTTATTCATTCATTTCATTAACTCAATTCAAAATTCTTCGTATTGTTTTTCAACTTTTTTGGTGTATTTGATAAGTTGCCGGTGGACAGTCGTCTTAATTTTAAGACATTTTTCGTAAAATGATGATGATGATGATGATGGTGGTGGTAGTGATGGTGGTGTGATGAAATGCTGAGCAAACGATTTCTTATGTCAAGATATAGGAAACATCTGTCAGTTATGGAAATGCGAAAAAGGCTTTCAAGCTCAATTCTTTCTCGGAACAAATCTCAATATCAAATAAAACAATATGACATGCTAAGCTAGAATTTCTCCGATATCTGCAGCAATATAAATTACTGAAATGGATATCGACATCAACAATTTGTTGATGGAATTCAATCTTTTAAAATGGAGGAAAATCACAGTTGTGTAACAAGCCACACTTATGTAACAAGTCACACTCACATAACAAAGCACAGTTATGTAACAAAGCACAGTTATGTATCAAGGCACACCTATGTTACAAGTGAAATCATTCTCAAGGAGAGAGTGTTAAAAGGCGTAAATAGACCCTGCCCTACCTTATGTAGCAAGACACATTCATGTAAGAGGGCACACAAATGTAATGCGGCAGACATATGTAAACAGGACACACTCATGCAACATGGCACATTCATTGAAAGGCACACTCATGTAACAATAACAAGGCACATTTATGTAACAAGGCACACTTATGTAACATGGCACACTCATGTAAAAGACACACTCATGTAACAAGGCACACTCATATAAAAAGCGCATTCGTGTAATAAAGCACACTCATTCATGTAACATCAACAAGGCATACTCATGTAACAGGTCACATTCATGTAACGAGGCACACTCTTGTAATAAGGCACACGTATGTAACAAGCACACTCATATAACACTTACAGGGCACACTCCTGTAACAAGACACACTCATGTAACACTAACAAAGCACACTCATATAATTAGGCACACTCATGTAACAAGGCACATTCATGTAACAAAGTACACTCATGTAACAAGGCAGACTCATGTCATAAGGCACACTTGTGTAACAAGGCACACCTGTGTAACATTTGTTATTGAACTGTCCTTATGTGGGCTAATCAAAAGACCAATAAAGTGCATTTCACACTTGGAGTACTTTCAAAACGACTGTCAATTTCTCAGATTTAAAGCTTAAGTTCTTTAAATCCAGATCATCATGGACAAGAGCAATAGAATCAGAAGCTGCCGGATTACAATAAATCATTATGAGACATGAGACTGCCACGACTTTACTGCAAGAAAATCAGTCCTTGCACAGGTGGGTTTAGATACTCGATAGTCAAGGTGCCAATGACCCTCCCGGTGTCGCTATAACTCTGGATCTGGGAGTCGTACAATGTGTTTTGCCGGCAAGAATTGATGTCATAGTTATCAGTGCCAGGCCTGGGCCAGTGATCATATCTCCGGCCCATGTACTGAGGGAGGGGCCCACTGTCGGTACACGAGGTGATCTCATCCACCTCCAACATCAGACGTTGACGCCTCTGTGATGCTCGTTGGATCCGCTCCTGTCTGTAGCTGTTACCGTCATCATCCCCGTAAAGACGGCATACTTTGCCAGCATTGACTTTTGAGGCAGGAGAACTTTGATGTTCTGGTTTGTCTGCATCGCTTCGAGTTTCTGTCGGTCTTGTTTGGCGTGCCTCTTCCACATCTGCCAGATGAATCTTGGATCCCGGGATTTCGAAACTGCCGGTGATCTCTTCCTGTGCTATGCCATCTTTTCCTGAACCTGACTGTATTATGCTGTCTAGCCTAGCGCTGAGTGGGTGCATGTATTCTACTTTGCTAAATGCGTCAATCTCGAAGATGGATGTGGTTTCGCTACTGGATTCTTGCCCTGCGATATTGCCATCCATGTTTGTGTCGTATTTGATCTCTTTTTCGAGACTTAGGTGAAGCAGCTGCTTCATCTTCTGCGAGGCCAACTCTGTTAGAGTGTGAGAGGCGTGTGTTTTTCTCCGTGTAGAGACCGAGGGATCCTGACCCAATTGCAAGCTCTGGATTTTGGCCGGCTGGACAGGTATTGGCCTTTTTGTTATATCCAACGATGCTGATGAAACCATTGCTTCACCTAATGTTTGCTGCATGGCGGGCACCGTGTCAGTGCCTTCCTCTGCCGACAGCGGATTTGAATTCCCAATGGCTTTGTACTCCTGACAAAATTTGATACGTTCATATGTAGTCCTTGTCAGACTTTGGCCAGCATCTCCGCGCTTTGAGTCTAATTTGACTGTTTTTTTCCTATGCCCATGTCGCTGTATTTCCTTACCTTTTCTTAGCGATCTTTTGTGTTTGTGTTTTTTATTAAAGACGTGTTCGTCTTTAATAAAATCTTTACAGGCTGACCTAGTAACTGCGTAAAATATCGGCAGTGGTGTCTTTGATGAGTGTGGCGCCTTGTCAGTCAAAGCACTTTCTTGGCCCACCGTTTTTCTAGCACGCACGTTTCTTTTAAGTGTCGGTCTAATGTTGCTGACTCGAATTTCTCCAAGTTTGATACATATTTCCTGATCGGGATCGTCTGTTTCACCGCAGCGAGATTCAACGGTAAGATCTGATGAGATGAGACTGATATTTGATTCCGGACAATTGCTTTCCTTTTCAAGTTCTCCAGTCACCAGTCGGAAAAATGTGAATCCTTTCAGTGCTTTTGCTTCCTTGTGAATTTTCTTTAGTCGTTTTTTCTCTGTTACAAGTTTACATTTCAAGCTTTTCACATCCTCACATCCTGACTGAACATTGCTGGTCAGTTCTATTGCAGTCTCCTGTCTACCCTGACCAGCTGATGCTTCATCTGTGTGAATCTGTTTCACGTCGCATACAGGTACGTATTTCGTTGGAAATATAAAACTGTCTGAAGCAGGGCCGATTCTTCTGCTTGAATCCATTGTCATGCTCGACTTGACCCTCACTGGTGCAGATTCTGTGCTATATGCGACTGTGGTTTCCTGGCGTGGGGGCTCTGGGAGAGAATGCGGATGAATATCCTGGTATATGGAACAGCTGGCATTGGCCTCTAGGTCTCCCCCATCCCCCATCAACCAGGCAGAGCTCTGACATTTTGATTCACATCCATCGTCCACTTCCTCCATTTGCTTTTGCAAGTGAGGAAAATGACTTTTATTTTCACTATCATCTTCATACCGGTGGTCTGTGCCCCTGTCAGTATCTAACGTGGTAAAACGCCAGTTGTTTTCCCCTGTGCTTGACTCTGTTAGCGATAAGGACTGTATTTCAGTCTGATATATTTTTGGCCCCTTGTGTGATTCACCAGGGACCAAAGTTGCCTCACATAATACGGATGATGTTTTTCTTTGGCCCAGAGTACATGCTGATTGTGAGTGTTGGCAGAGGGCTGGTAAAACTTCCTCAACAGTTTTTGAAAATCTTTCTTTTGTTTCTCCCTTGTCCCTGGTGATGAGCTGAGTCTGGTCAAGACGGACAGGTCTGGGAGTGAGCCCAGCTGCATAATTAGTTTCTGTAATTGTAACAGCTTCTTCTGAAATGACTGGCGAGTGAGTCTCCGTTTGCTTCGTCTTGGATTGCACGTCAAAGAGGGCTGAAGTGCCATGGACCGTCACATACGGAATGTTTGTGCTAAACCCTGATGCAGTTTCTTGAGATAATATCTCACCGTCTCTTTCCTCTAGGAGATTTTCATTCCCTTTTGTCCTTTTGTCAGTTTCCTCTGGGTCATCGCCACAGTCAGTCAGATTATCGTCACAATCGTCGTCCGTGTCCTGGTCTTCTTCTTCTTCTTCGTCTGAACTATTTTCGTTATCCTTGCCGTTATCATCATTATTATTATCATCATGATTATTGTTGTTATTATTATTATTATTGTTGTTGTTGTTGTTACCGTCTCCACTGTTGCCATGACCTCCGCTGCCAGCAGAGCCAACATTTTCTCCCATATCGGTATTGTCACACCCGCCACGACCGCTGTCCATTCCAGCCTTGTTATCGCTGCTACGATTTTTTCCCTCGCTATCTGCACCGTCTCTCTTATCGCTTCCACTGCCGAATGTCTGGACACAACAATCGATGTCACAGACGTCCACAACAGGTTCTCCCATGTCAAGGCTGGAATAATTACAGTTCCAGTCATGTTGTCCACTGTTGTTACTCTTATCCTGGTTGTCATTTTTCCCTCGCATTATTTCGTCTCCATCCGGACTGAACTTTAGCCTTTGCATAGTCCCGGTACTTGTTCCAAGTGTTAAGGATATCGGACTCGTCACTGTAACACTTACAACTCCCACCCTTCTGTTCGAGTCTGCTGGAGTCTGAGTCGGTCCTCCCATCAACTCCACAGGGCCTTTCTTTGCCGGGCTTCCGTCCACTCCTATATCCCCGTTCCATGTTTTGCTGTGTCCAGGACCTATGGATATCTCAGACGGGTGCTTAGAGAGCGTTTCATCTGGGACAGTTAGAGTGCTGGTTTTACCGAGCTGATCCTGCGTGATAGACTGAGTTGGGGTACCCAGCGCTGAGGAGCGTTTAAATTGCTGGGTTGATGGTAAGAGGTTTGACATGGGCAGCGGCTCAACTTCTGTGCGTTGC
Organism: Peronia peronii; assembly: GCA_039654565.1. Taxonomy (NCBI): domain Eukaryota; kingdom Metazoa; phylum Mollusca; class Gastropoda; order Systellommatophora; family Onchidiidae; genus Peronia; species Peronia peronii. Next base: position 4,997 of record JBCEWB010070276.1, on the reverse strand, counting down.
TTCGGCAAACCAGTAACGAAAGGATTTTTGGGCTCTGCCTGTTTGTTTGTACCGGGATCTTCTTTCCGCTTTCGCCCACTGGAATCGAGCGGTATTACTGGAGGCTCCAAAGAAGCTCCACGAGATCGCAGGAGAGATGTTCGAGGACCTAATCGCCCAGATGCGATACTCGGGGACGGTTGCCTGGAGCTCGGGCCTGATGACCAAGGGGCTGTGGATTGTTTGCGAACCTCGATCTTACCATAACTGATCCTGCTTGTCCGTGGGGTTCTGCAAACTGAAAAGCTGAGGAGTGAAAAGGCAGAGGGCACTGAATGTGGTGAGACTGAACGTTTAAAAGAGGTTTTGTTGTTGTTTTTATATTTTGTTTGTTGGTTTGTTTGTAGTTTTCAACTCCTGTGATTTTGGTATTGGTAAAACAACAGATTGTTCACGTTTTATTGTTTGTTTGTTTGATTGTTGTTGTTTGTTTGTTTGTTTTTAATATATATATATTTTATAATCACTAGAAGAGAACCCAAAGCTTTCGTGGAAGATTTTTGTTAAATAAAGGTAAAACCAATACTGCTTGCAACCTGCGACCTGAAATGTATGGCAAGCGTGCGCACCTCGATGTTGCAATTTTGGGTGATTAAACTGAATGTTACTCAAATAAACATGTTTGATGTTTTGAACACGTCATTCTATCGAACGTACAACTCGGATCAAACACTTTCGCGAGTTTACTATTCAATTATTGTACGTAGTACAAGGATATCGTAGTAAGGATACAGTAGTAAGCTTTTTTTTGGGGGTTTTATGTAAATAGAAATGCAGAACTTTATGCAACAATGTTGCGTGTTTAATTTCTCCCATCAGTTTTGGGGTTATTCTCCTTCATCGCTGAGCTAATCTATATCCAATGTATAAGACAGTCTTTTAGCCCTTGGATATTCTGTCCAAAGTAAAAAATCACACTCCAGAGACATTTTGGGCATAGAATAAACACACATTGAAGAGACATGGCTAAACAGTTTGGAGAGAGGAGATAGAAATGTTATCTCTTGGTTTATTCAAACAAAGAAGACGTTTACAGTTTTTATGGCACAGATCATGGGTCATTACCCTTTTAGTTGAATTGGGGAAAGGGAAAACTCATGGAAGCTTTAAATAAGATAAGACGATTTCTCACTTCTATGCTTCAATGAAAAGTGAAGACAAGAACAAACAAGCACCAAGATCGCAATTTGTATTGTCACGTAACTGTACAAAGCCCATGACATACAAGCAATACCTGAACGCCAGAAACAGGATGAGAATATAAGTAATAGTGATAAGAGGATATTATAAAAAAATGGCAGCGACTGTCAGAACATATTTAACCCTCTAAGGCCCCGACCTAGAAATGGGCGTAGACAAAATTATTCCTGTATTGAACCCTTATCTTATGAGTCCAAAAGGCATTTATGGGTTAAATTAAAGAAGATCATGTTTGATGTTACGTGATAAAATGTATCATATCTGATATACTGGGCCTTAGAGGGGGCTGTATCATGTGTGATACAAAACAAGGATTGCCTGATTTTCGTTCAGAATACGATCTATTTATTGTGATATCAAGTGTTTCGAATGCTAAGGACTATCTGGTGATAGAACCATCATTCATGAAACATTTCATGTCATTTTATGCTTCATGTGGACATAACAAGGGAATTGTATCATATCTGATACAATAAACCAACATAAAATGTTCCCATTTTTGAGTGAAGAGCCAGAGTGTTTTCTTCACATTTGTAAAGCCAGTTTCATTCATAGCTTGGAACTGCACTAGATTCCTCCTTTTCTCCTCTCCCAGAGGTTGCAGTGCTGCCGATAAGGCCCTTAGTTGTTCTTCGTAGTACGTTCTTTTTAGAGCACGCACATCTCTTCTAACACAGTGTCAATCATGGCATCTGTGACGACTTCTATGAAATATTCATATGGTCATTTCAGCACAAAAAGTATTAGACAGTTACCCAGAGTTATTGGGAAGAAGTAACCAAGCACTTCAGTCTCTGCACTCTCCCACTTTGCCCCATCCCCGGGGTGATCAGTGTTAGGCTGTTTCAGGTTGGCGATTGGATCACTCCCATTCAGCCTGATAATGTCAGTATCATTCCCTGTCGGCAGCCTAGCCAAAGAAAGATGTCTTTCTCATCAATTTCGCTTCCAGGCAGCAGCTACAATGGTCTACGATTAAAGATTATTACTACAAAGTGCTTGCAATGCGACTTTTCGGGAGTCAGAGGTCTTTTTTTGCTCATAAAGCGAGTGGTCATTTTCGGCTGCATTATTTTGATCAAGTACACAATTCTCTTCATCTGGATCAAATGATCTCTCAACTTCACTCCGTGGAGTATCACTGTAGCCAAAAACATTGCATATTTCTTCATCTGACTTTTAATATGTAACAAAATATAATGTATCATATTTATACATTTCCTTGACTGATTTGAAAACAAGCATTATTTGTCTACAACCTAAGGAATCCAATGTTTTTTATCATACACACACACTGTTCGATCATTCTGGGAATAATTTAAAGAAAAATTAGAAATATACCCCAGATTTGTATTTGTATCACATATGACCAAACAAAAAATCATACTTTCCATAAAGTCCCAATATATCAGATATGATACATTATGTTTTGAAAATTAAAATAATAATAATAATAGTAGTAATAATAATAATAATAATGATTAATAAAACTTTATAATATCAGATCCAAATATAGAACAAGGTCTAAAGTTTTGAATTTTAGGAAGAACAAATCAGTTTCGTTGCCGCCCAGCAACTTCCAAAAACACCGCTATAACGGGACGGAACAAAAGTTGAATTGTCCTTCTGACCAA
>JBCEWB010070265.1:0-13268 GCA_039654565.1 Peronia peronii | reverse complement strand
GAGAAAGTGAAGTCACGCTCGGAAGGAAGAAAACAGGAGAAGAATGAGGTCTGACAGTAAAAGAGAAATAGAGAGAGAGGATGGGCTGGAGGGGGGGGGGGGAGCGGTGGTTAGAGAATGGAGTTGTTGTTTTTTTTTTTTTGTTGGGGTTGAACGGCACATCAGCAGGATCACGACTAGAATGTGCCAAACACCGTAAGATACTTTACACGTCAGGAAGAAGAGAGGAAAGAAAGCGGGACAGAAGACAGGTGCAAAGAGAGAGTGGTAGAAGAGATGTCTCTCCTGGAATGTCGAGGATGGCACTCCATGGGAGACACCCCACCGATGGCGGGCTCAAACCGCCTGCAGGTGGGAGTAGAGAGCCTGCGTATAAACCCCGGGACCCCGCGGGGGCAGAGAATGGAGTTAAATCTACACGAACTAGGTGACAGAATAGGGTCAGACTGTGCAAGTGAGAGTTACATTCGGGGATGTCCCGTGTATGTGCCTGTAAGAACAACAGGAGCATGAACGAGAAAGGCAGAGAAGGCTGAAAGAAAGAGAAAGACTGAAAGAAAGAGACCAGACAGGAAAACGATAGAGAAAACGATTGGGAAAGGATGGAAAGTGGAGAGAGCGAGAGAAGGATGAATAAGATACGATAGAGAAATAGAACGAGAGAGGGAGAGAAAAAGACAGACAAGCAGAGAGAGAGAGAGAAAGCGGAACAGGAAGAAAGAGACAGCACAGCCAGATAGAGGCGGGGCTGTGAGAGAATAAAAGAAGATTTAGCACAGGTAAAATGAGCTGAGAGACAGGTGAAAAGGACAGATGACAGAGCTCATGTAAACACGATACTGCCTGAAAGAGAGAACGAAAGATAGAAAGATGGTAAAAAACGGGATGGAGAAAGAGCTGAGAGAGGGGGGGAGGGGGAGATGAAAGAGGGCACTACCTTCTCACTGCGGTCCCGGTACAAATGACATATATCGATACTGCGATTATTGCCTCGGCAGTATGCACAGCCGAGGGTCCCAGCAGGTTAGGGCCAGGGATTGGTCTAGTTCATTTTACAGTAATCGATATGTATATGAGAAAGTGCCTAAAAGAGAGGTAAAGAACATTCAGCAGGCTAAAATGATTTTAGGAGGCAAAGACATCTACCGATGTGTCTCAAATGAGACAGCATATCTTCAACTAAACTGATATTCCACACTGTTGGTCACGTCGAAACTGACCAAGTCAATACTGACCTCTCAGGTTTTGACCACCAAACAGTGACCACAGAAGAATTATATTTTGTCAGACAGTCACAGTGCAGATAGGGCCAAGTTAGATTGTTGTTCCTGGGAGATCGCGTGGAGGGAAGATACTGCCAAATATGGAGTTTTAATGTAGAGAAAGCTTCTTTGCGCTTTGCTGAGCAAAAGTCATGGTTGTAGCGTTCCCTGCCTTAGGCAATTCTTCATATTCGACTAGGAAAAAACCTGGAAATCCCCGGCGGAGTGTATCCCTCCTAGAAACAGAACCTACTAATGTTTGTTACCGCTCCACCACAAGATCCAAGAACAATTGTTACCGGTCCCGTGCATTTTTTTATGTGTTTTTCTACGTCAATGGTAGTGTTTGTACCCCCTACTAAAACTAGACGGCGATTTCCAGCCGTTCACTTGGCAGGAACAAATCTATTGCTAAGCTGGTCTGAATGATGAGATGAGTGCGGCATAGTGAAAGAATGGAAGAATCATAGAATGTATTGCAGGGAGAGAGTGAATCACAGAGAAAGAAGGAATGTGAGCTAGGGAGTGGGAGAATGAGTGAATGCATAGGTGAGGAATGAACGAGTGAGTGACTGAGAGGGTGAGTGGGTTGGTGAGAGAGTGAAAAAAAAGGTGAGGGAATAAATAAGATGCTGAGTGAGGGAGTGTATAAGTGAATGAGTGAGAGTGAGTGCGTGAGTGATTCGATGAGTAAGTGAATAGGTGGGTGGGTGAGTGAGTGAATGAGTGAGTGAGTGAGTGAGTGGATGAGTGAGTGAGTGAATGAGTGGGTGGGTGGGTGAGTGAGTGAGCAGATGGGTGAGTGAGTTATTGAGTGAATGGGTGGATGTGTGGATGGATGGATGGGTATATGAGTGAGTGAATGAATGAGCAAATGAACAAGAGTGAATGAATGTGTGAGTGCGTGAGTGCATGATGAGTCTGTGTATGGGTGACTGAGTGAGTTTGTAAGTGAGAATAAGAGAGAGAATGAGTGAGACTAGTGTGTCTGTGCAAAAGAGAAAGAGAGGAAGAGACTGTGAATGAAAGACCGTTATGCATATCAAAATGAGTTTTGAGAACATGCATACTGACAGAGCTATCGATACATATTGTCCAATTTAGCTCACATGATACAACAGAACTGATTTCTCTGCTTACCTTTTTATGCTCACTGATAACTGTCCGCAGTTCTCGCTCATATCCACGTTTCAGGGTCTCAAACTCTTCCTCCCGTTCCTTATGTTCCTTAACTTTGGTCTCCAGCTTGCGAGATAAATCCTCCCTTTGCTGTTGCACTGTTAACTTCTCTGTCTCCAATAGCTTCACTTTCTCTTCTAGTTCTTTCAATAACTTATCTCTCTCTTTCTCAATTTTCTCTTTGCCATCATCCTTGTCAGTCTCTTCCTCAGTTTGGGAATCTTTCGTCGTTTCCTTCTCACTCATATCCTCTAGATTATCCACCGTCTGAGTTTGGTGATCTTTCATTTTCTGTTTGGTGGGTACGTCTCTTGCGCTGGAGTGACCTCTCTTTGAATGTGCATTGAGGTTGCTATCTGGCGTGTTAGTTACCGCATCCATCTTGGTCGGGACGATGTCTCTCGTGGACGTGCTGACGCTTTTGCTCGTTGTGTTGTCTCCGGCTACATCGGAGGTCTGTGTGTCACTGTCAGCAGCCGTACTCAGATCCTGCCTTTCGATTTTCTCCACCATTCGGCTGACACTTCCTCCCCGTCGTCGCCGTCCCGTCCCGCCTTCTCGCTGATGTGTCTCATGCTCATCAACACTGTGGGAAGTTTTCAGTTCGCGGGTCGAACGTCTGGACTCAACCACATTGCCATCTCTCGACTCCACAGTATTGGAACGACGTTTCCGCCTCTCTTCCTGTTGGCCACCTTCTTTCCATCGTCCTTTGTCGCTGACCGTTGCGACATCGTTGTCTCCATCTTTCCCTCCTCCAGACTCCTCGTCATCCTCCACCTCAGATTTCTCTTTCTCCTCAGTTTTTTCAACCTCCACTTTTCTATCTTTCTCTCTGCTTTCTTCCACTTTCCCTCCTTTGTGCTGCAGTTGTTGTTGCTGCTGCTTTTGTTGCTGTTGCTGCTGCTGTTGTTGCTGTTGTTGTTGATGCTGAGGCTGTTGTTCTTGTTGTTGTTGATGTTGATCAGGCTGTTGCTGTTGCTGATGTTGCTGATGGTGATGGTGTGGTTGTTGCTGTGAGGAGGGTGACTTGGGAGAATGTGGGTGCTGTTTGCGTTCACTTTCCTTGTACATCAACACCTGCTGCAGCTCAAAGTCTTTCTGCTTCATCAGCTCCTCCTTCAGTCTGGCCACCTGGGGATGGGGTCAGAGGTCATACCCAGGTCACGAATAAAAGTCAAAGATCACACACACATAAGTCATGTAATATAAATATGTAAAACATTTATTATACATACCCTTGTTAGAGGTGGGGATCCCTAAACAGATGGAAAATTGAAATCAGGAAGGTCTAAGCATACATCTCACAAAATATAGATCATATGTATAAAATAAATAAAATAATGTAAATATTATGGCCTAGGATTTTCTATCTTGAAAAATTATCATATACAGAATGCCCAAATACAACATAATCTAAAAATCATCTGAAAAGAGTTTTCCGACATAATTCCTACAAAATGAAATCTCCAGTTTCTGCGTCAACAATTGTGACTGTTATGAGTGACGATGCCATGCAAATCTAAGTGTTACACCTCTCTTGGTAAATGGTTAAAACATACATAGGATACACACACTGAATAACATAAAAATGTAACAGATCTGAGACTGATACCAACAGAATTTGCCAAAAAGATTGCAGCAACAATTCATGTGTCTGCTATTTGAGTTGCTGGGCAAGTTTACACTTTCTTTCGATTAAAATATTGTACAATTCAAAAAAGGAAATTACAATATTTTGATGACATCAAACAACACAATACCATCTGTAAAGATATACTGGAAGGGAAGATTGACACAAAACAAGCGAGAGGAAAACTAAAAGAGTGGAGAATGTGGATGGATGACATCAAAGACCGGATGAATCTATCTTTGGAGTAAGGCACCAGAAGAGTCGAGGATAGAGAGAGATCGTATGTCATTTCATCGATCTCGAAAGAGAAAACACGAGGAGATGATTCTACAATTTGGATAGATTTATGGCCATAATCAGAAAAAATAGTTTCAGTACCATATCTTTACAAATAAGTAGTAGTCTTCAGTGGGTTAAATAGTTTATGTGAAGTTACAGCCCCATGATACTAGGACAAACTTTTCAAACATGATAACCATTTATCTGTAAAATTATTTTGCAGAAAATAAATCTTCATCAAGTCTGACTCTACATGCACATGAGAAGACATGTTTATTTATGCTGATAGTGTATCAATTCAAAACAACAGGAAGGACAATCTATTATCACATGAACCTGATGAAGCATTAAGTTTATAGACATTTCATGCTGTCTTCCAAATTTTACTTGGTAAGACATTTCTTATATACAATCACTAAAATGAGAGCATCTTGCCTATCACATACATGGACCTGTACTCAGTAATTTAAGGGAAAACTTAACCTGGCTGATTGACTGATTGAGTTTTTATTCAATGGTGGATCTACATTCCACAGCCCATATTGTCCCAAATATAATATCAACTAGATCCATGTATTCATGAGTTTTGTGTATTGCTATAACATCATGACTTACCTCTTTCCTTTTCTCCTCTTCCAGACGATGGTGCATGGATGCGATTTCCAGTTTTTTGTCATTCTCAAATGCCTCTCGCAGCTTCCTCATTTCATCCACCCTGTCCTGCTGTAGCTGCCGAGCCTTCAGCCTCTCCATCTCCAGTTCTGCCTTCATCTTGGAATATCTCCTACGATAGTCATCATCTCCTCGGCCAGAGCTACGGTGTCGGCGGTCGCGGAAGACGGCACCATGACCTAGGAGCAGACAAGAGTGACGAGCACTCAAACTAAGAAATTCTGGAAAGTTTCATCTTCTGATGTTGGATGAGAAAAACTGCAAACAGATCTCTGTCAATGAGTTGATTTACTGTTTGCCAGACTAGATCAGGATTACAATACATGAAACAGTAGTTCTCACTTCAGTCTTTGATTTTGATTTCTAACTTATTCTATAATATTATGGAGTTGACTAATCAACTTGGCAGTTTTGCTCTCTCAACTGCCTGGTCATTCCCAACAACCTGAGATACTTTACATTAATCTGTTTAATGATATTTTCATACTATATTCAATATTTTGAGTTATCCAAAATAGCTATAAAATATAGACAAGACATGATATTCCTTCCAGCCCAGAATGTGTTTTAAACTCTCTTGAATGCAAATTGTTTATGAAAAATAACCAACCGAAATGAACAATGCACAGCGGCACAACAACCATCTCATCAAACCATTTTTACTATCTCAAAATCTCTTTATTATCATATCCTTCAGTTTCAATATGGCTAACAAAAAAGTACAAAAATGAAACCCATTAAAATTTCCTACCACATTTATTCCCTATGTAAATGCCATGACAAGGTCAAATGTCACAAATCTCCTGCCAGACCTATGTATTTTGTTGTCTTATGTTCATTCATAAATATTTTTGCACATTTATTCAAACATGGAACATTCAAGTTTTTCAAGCTTAAGTTGTCAACAAACATGTCTAACAACAAAAAATTTGTTATCGAACACTAATGTTGTTTCATGCAGTACAAATGCCCTTCTCCGTCACAGCAGACACAATAATTCCAAGCCCTTATTGCTCCTGTCATGTACTGTGTACAAAAGGCTCATACTAGACACTTCTTATCTAAACAATCAGTCGAGGTCTCTTATACGTAACATCTACAAGATCTCTTCAAAAGTGACAGGCAATATTTACAAACATGCTGAGCACTGATAAAAACTATCTAATAATCAAAATCCACAGTGATGTGTCTGTTCAATAAAAATACTCGCTACCATATATTTATCAACCTGCTTGTGTATATTTTTTGTTTGTTGGTTTGTTTTCTTTTGGATGGGGGTAGGGGGTGTTTATTGTTGAAATAAAAAAAGAGGTAACATGTCTGTTTATTCCTTCCATTTTTCTCTCCTCATTCCTGTACTTTTACTTCTGGCATCATATTAACTTCAACAAGAGCAGCACTGTATAAAGTCACCTTCTGATCTAGCACTTATGCTGACCACACTGGCCGGACTGGAGGCTCGGCTGATGTCATTAATATTAAATTCCAACTGCTCCCAGGCATCATCGTGAAAACTGTTGCGACTACTGCTCCCCGACAGGTGACGAGTGTACAGGGGAGAATACTCCATGCTGGAAATGTTGATGCTGTATTTAATATATTATTCTGTATGTTCTGTATTTCAAACCTGAAAGCATTTGACAAAACAAAAGTTATAGTAATGTTAGTAGTAGCAGTCATGGGGTAAGATAAGTAAAACTGGGGAAAAAAGCAGCAGCTCATATTGTCTAATCATTATGAAGTGTCAACATGATGTCCATCAATAGGTATATGCATTTTCACACTTTCCACCCAACATGTTGCACACACATACACACTGAAATACTCCAGCACACCACATACACACATACCATACACTCGTCACCTACAGACAAAGGTCTACTATTCTAAGTGATTTTCCAATGATTGTCTGTCCTCTCCTATAGTTTGTATGAAATACTTCATAGATCTAGACGTCAAATAAATGTATGATGCAAAGTTTAATCATTTCTCTAAAGTGTATAATTGCAGAACAAATCCGTTAGATCTAATCATTTCATGTTGCATCTTGACAATATTTTATCATTATTATTGAATGGCCGTCACGCAACACTTTGTGTCCGGTTAAAGTCAGACATACACATTGTTGCTGTTGTTGCTTTTCACTTTATTGACAATTCTCTTTTAGGATTTGAATAATGATCCTCAGAAGCTTTTCTCCTTAACTCTGTCCGTAATTTGGTCTATTGATTTAATGTGCACGTATTGGTGTTGGATCTTTATTGATGTCAGATCAAAAGACCATAAAAGCTGTTCACACGATGATCATATAAACCTCAAAGTGTGAACACATGGGACTAGTGTTAATGTCTCCACCTTTCGCACTGCAACACAATCAAGTCTGATCTTACCTGACACATTACAGGCGGACACCAGTCAGTCTTGACCAAGTATGAATGGATCCATCAATTCGCTGGTAGAGAACACCGATTCTCTCATATCTCCGGTACTAAATTCGATCAGCTGTGCCTTTCTGTCCACACCCACACCACACACAAATTGCTACACAAGCCATAAAGCTAAAGAAAAAAAAACTAACACTATTGGAAGACAAAAAATAAGATCACTTCTGCAAGTCGACCTGTCTCAACCCATGTTTTACAGCAGACGTATTTCAACGAGAGCGCTTAGAGTGTTTATATCACGTGACAGCAAGCGATTCCGGTAGATTGGGAGGCCCAATATTCCTATCACTGAGCATCCTTCGATCTTTAAAATCAATGAAGAATGTGTTGAACTGTGTTCTGAAGCAAATAATATTATTAATAATAGTATGGATGCCACTTCTTTAACAAATCTTTGTGTAATGCAGTCAAAGGTTTGACATGATAATTAGTTACTATTATTTCCTTGATAGAACCTCACGCCAGCAACGGGTACTTCAAGTCGAAACGTGTTCCGAATAGGTTTTTTTGGCAGTTAGGGGCGCTTGAATGGCACCAAATCTGACTGTTGACACACTCTAATAGTTCATGGATCAGTTTCCGATCAGATAATTCAGTTTCGACGTAGAGGTTAGCATAAGGGCACGACTGACAAACAGACTAAGACTTCGCTAGCAGACGACACACACCCGGTGTAAATAATCTTTTTTTTTTCTTCTTCTTCTCTCTTTCTATCTGTGGTGCGTGTCTTGAATGGAGTGTTTGCCAAAGCACCGAGTAACATTATTTCATAATTTATTGTTCCGTTATTTTTTCCATTCCCTCATTCACGAGAACTGGATAAGAGAGCTGTATGAAAACCGTAAATGTCAATGGACATGCCAGATACAAACACACAGTTAAAAATCGTGTGCGATACGGCTAAATCAGGAGATTATAATCTTATTTCGCTAAAAGTGATAAGGATGCTTTTCGGTATCAATATTATAATATTATAAGACGTGCAAATTTTGGAAAACACTGGTTGTCAACTTGTCTTTTCTTTCCTTGATTGTGATCGAGGATACTTACTAACATGAGCTAAACAGAATTTTGAATCAATTTTCGCAGGGTGTTTGCGGAGTGAATGTCGCTTGAAGAAATGTAGACTATTAGCAACGTACTATTCAGTCGTAGAGCGAATCAATGTGAGAACATAACAGTAATACTGAAACAACATTTCTTTACCAGCCTACATCACTTCAAGCGACACTCACTATCTCACATTTGTTTCTTATCTCCCTCTCACACGGGACCTCAGAAATATATTCGCCCTTATCCCAGAAGGCTAGACGTCGGGCTTCCCTACCCAGAGGAAGCCAGGGGATTGTTGGGTCACTGAAAAATGCGGGTTTTCGATCTTCGTGTCTTTCTATCTCCCGATGGAGGATCCCCGTGTCGATTCCGGCCTCAACATCACCGACACGAGTTATTTTCACCATGAAGCAGACGCCAAACCACATAGCCACGGCACCCCCCCCCCCCCCCCACGGGATTTGGTTTCTTTCCTGTCTATTCTAGTTCGTCTGGGGAGGGATGATGATTTTTCTTTCTTCTTTTTTTTCTTTTTTTTTTCTTTTTTTTTTTCTTTTTTTTTTTTGCCTGACAATGACATTTTTTTTTCTTCCATCAGTTTGGCCCGTGGAAGGTCTCGTGGCTGGTTGAATACACACGAGGAATCTCCTCATAGTGCCAGAGGATTCTAATCCCTCAGCCTATAAGTGTAAAGTATAAAGCTTAAGCCTTAAAGTTTATGATGGAGTTATGAGACCTACTTAATTATTCCCGTTTTATCAGCCAAGAGTTGCTTCCCTGGGCTAGAAAATGTGATTACTGTGTTATAGCTATGTTCATTATCTATGTCGGCCCTCTACAAGAGAATTGACGACCACATAAATTTTGCCTGACAAATGTCCTGGGATATTGATGATAAGTTTGTGGCTTTTCAGGCATATCTTTCAACACCAGTAAATTGTACAATGTTTGTATATATCACTATCTGGAAGGGATGGGGGATCACAGGGGATAACCACCACGACAGGAGGTTGAAAACTTATCAAAACCGTAACCGTTACCGGGGTTTTCCCGATATGGCACAGCCGTGTGAGGCACGCCGAAAGGGACCGAATGTTCAGATATCGTATCGTATCGTATTGTCACCGTGACTCTGTGATTACGCGTCTGCTTCATGGTGAAAACAACTCATGTCGGTGAGGTTGTGGCCGGGATCAAACTCGCGGGTCTCCCATTGGGCGATGGAAGGACACGAAGATCGAAAACATGCTTTTTTTTTTCAGTGACTCAACGGTCCCCTGGCTTCCTGTGGGTAGGAAAGCCCGATGTCTAGCCTTCTCGGATAAGGCGAATATATTTCGGAGTCTCCGTGTGGATGTTACGCACGATAAAGAGCCTTTGGCTGTTAAAAATCGATGAAGAGTAGGCGGAGTGCCGGAGAGCAAAATTTCCAAATTCCAAATTTCTACCCATAAAAGTTCTCACAAAACAAAACAAAACAAACAAACAAAACAGGCAGTCTCTTAAATCCGAGATAATCCAACTTTCTAAGGATTGAAAGGCTTAAGAAAAACAACAATGAATCGAGTTAACTGGTTTGCTCTGCGTCTTTGTGTTAACTTGGGCTTGAATACCGATTCACATGATAAGACACACAACAGATGGTGAGTTTTTTTTTTTTTTTTTAAGCCGTTCAATCCTAAGAAAATAGGATTATCTCGGCTTTAAGAGGTTGCTTACTTTTGCTGAGAATTTTTGTGGGTAGAAATTTAGAATTTGGAAATTTTGCCTGGACAGCGGCACGCAGCCTCCTCTTTCATGGATTTGTAACTGCCAAGGATTCTTTAACGTGCTTAACGTACACACGAGACATCCGAAATATATTCGCCCTTATCGGAGAAGGCTAGATGTTGGGCTTCCCTACCCAGAGGAAGCCAGAGGACCGTTGAGTCACTGAAAAAATGCGGGTTTTCGATCTTCGTGTCCTTCCATCCCCCATGCAGGACCTGCGAGTCGATCCTTCCCTGTTTTCTCCGTGAGCAGACGCCAAACTACAGAGACATTGCGTCCCCCCAGATGGTGAGGGCAGACATCACTCCATTTATTTTCTTTTTTCCGGTCTTGAATTTAATCATATAGGTTATTAATACATATATCTCAGTGCCTTATCTTGACATTTAAGAAATTGGACTCGTGCTTACTGAAAGCGCTCTGTTGAGCATGATAGTGTCTTAGATCTATGTTTTGAATAAACAATACCGCCTCTTTTCTGAATGAGGAAGCTCTCCATTTTTGACAGTAGAACTGATCAAATAATTCGATTATAATTATTTTTTTTTTAAACTGTGGGCCGAAATGTGATGGTGCCTTTGCCGTTGGGCCATAAAATCAAATATGAACCAAATTTAAAAAAACACAAAAAAAAACAACAGGGGCATGTTTTCACTCTTTTATGGAGGCATTTTTTATAGTCCTGTTTCCTTTCATTCTTTTACTGCTAATAGTTCATATTCGACTAAGTACAGGTCTGGAAATCCCCGGCGGAGTGTTTGTATCCCCTACTGAAAATAGAACACTCACTTACGTGTATTACGCTCCACTACGAAATCCCATAACACTAGTTGAACGCAAAACTTCGGGAAAAACGCGACACCGGAAGTACGTCATACTTTTTCCTACATCATTAAATCATTAACACAACTTACTAATACTATTATTTGGAAGGCATCTAGTCTCAGTGGACTTGCAGCGAAGAGTTTTAGTCATACATTTCCTATCCACCGTAACAGGGTCAAACCGAAAAGTGAGGCAAATTTGTGAATAATTTGGAGTGTTTGCACCCCCTGCTAAAAATGGTCGCCGGTATTTCCAGCCTTTTGCTTGTGTCGGAACAAATCTATTCGTTGCCCGGCTTCAAACTCTACTATCTCTTCTTCATGGATTTAACCCTTCCACTGCTGAGACCACTGAACTTTCAAGGCTAGTTCTCATTTGTATTTAACTTTGTACCCAACCTGATGGCCACTTTAAGATTGCGTTTTTTTTATAGGGTTCACCAATACCACGGAAATCCCATCATCCCATGACCTTGGCCTTGCCTCGGCCGTAAGTTTGCCTCACATCTTGGCTTGACCTTTTTAGGGTGGGTAGGAAATTTATGACTAAAACTCTTTGCTATGAACCAGTTGAATCCATAGACATACCCGGCCCAAAGGCATTACTTCCGACCCAATTTGACCAGAGCGTCAGCGCTCCCTGTATGGGACCCGATCTCGCTATGAAAGTAAGCGCGTATAGCAAAAACAAAGACTAAAAACACGAGGTAGGGAGAAAATTTATGACTAAAACTTTTCGCTGTGAGTGACAGACATAAAACATTTAGATCCTATTCAACCTACATGTCCTTTGAATAATAAAAGTAGTGTTTTTGATTAAATTACGGGAAAATAAGTAAAATTAATGGCAATACTAACAAGTTGATACGAAAAGGATACTAAAGAAAGGCCTTCTGAAATTACCACTCATTGGACTTGATGGTAAACAATCAGTCGAAAGCGGATGATTTAAAACAAAAGAGATAGAAAAATAGGAGAAAGTCAACTTATTTGAGTTGTAAATGTATGAGAAGAAAACAGTTGGTGCTCCCGTAAAAACGTCTACAAAGGAAAAGAACCGGGTGGACCTAGACATAGTTCAACATTAGCAAGCAAGAGCCCACTTGCTTTTGGTACTTATAACCTTGGACACTGTAAAAATGCAAGGAGATGGCAGAGGACTTTAGGTTGTCATAATAGCACATATTGGTTGAAGTTTTAGTTTATTTATTTGCTTTCATTTCATTTCAGTCTGTGGTAGAGTCTCGAGGTCGAAGTTCCGTTTTCACATATTATCATATTGAAGAATGTGTATCTGCTTTAGCTCTTCGAGCAAATTTTTTTTCTGTCTATCCTCGTCATCTTTTTCTTGATTTTTTTTTCTTCTCTAGGATGCGTTAGGATTGTTGTTGTTGTTGTTGGTGGTGGTGGTGATGTTGCTGCTGTTGTTGTTGTTGTTGTTGATGATGATGATGATGATGATGATGGTGATAATGGTGATGATTGCCCCGAAGAGCCAAGTGGGCTCGAAAATTTGGCAGAGGATTAACATCAATATTAGATCTAAGTTCTTTGTATATGTTATTTGCTTTTTTTTTTTTTTAATTGTTTGATTAGCTGCCGGTTGGACAGTCGTGTTATATTTTGTAAAATGATGATGATGATGATGATGATGTTGATGATGATGATGATGTTGTGGTTGTTGTTGTTGTGGCTGTTGTTGTTTTTTTTACATCTACAAATCACATACGTTGACTTTCTCCTATTTCTTCTTTATCTGTTTTGTTTTAAATCATCCATGCTTTCATTTCTTACTTCCTTGCCTTCTTTCTTTCGACTGACTCACTGATTACCATCAGGCCTAATGTGTGGTGAATTTCAGGCCTTCTTTTAGTCTCCTTTTCTTGTCAACTTTTAGTGTTACCATGTATTTATTTTTTTTGTATATCTTCCCGTAATTTAATCAAAAACATTACTTTTATTATTTAGAGAGCATCTAGGTTCAATAAGTTCTAAATTTCTCGCAGCCAGTCAAAATGAGACGTATGTCGATTTTTCACCATATCGGGTTTTTGATATCATGTGAAAGCTTATTTCATACCGTTTCAGATGGTGAAAAATGTTTTGAGCTAGCTTTATTCTAGCTAGAGATATTGCAGTTTAAAGAGACAAG
>JBCEWB010070254.1:2631-13268 GCA_039654565.1 Peronia peronii | reverse complement strand
ATAGATAGATAGATAGATAGATAGATAGATAGATAGATAGATAGATAGATAGATAGATAGATAGATAGATAGACATGCAGACACACAGATCGACAAACCAACGGACTGACTGACAGGCAGGTAGGACGTGGGTTGACAGTAGCTCTGGTGCAGACCCACCACTTAAAGTTTTAAACTGTGTCTAGGTCTGTTTGGTCATTCAAAGTAAAAACTAGGCCAGGACGGTATCATGGACTGGTCAAACCTCTAGGCTATCAGCAGTCTTCAGATGCTAGACTGTGCGGCAAAGATATCAATCAAGCGGAAGAATTCGGCCTTTTCCGGTGGTCAATCATCTTGGCCCGCGTGGGTGCGGTGAGAAAATTAATACCCATGATGGGGTGTCTTTGATCTGTGATGTGTGGGGCGAATCCATCCCTCTGATGTCCACCACAGCAGGGAGTCTGAGGGTGGCACATCAGTCACCGATGTGTGAGGACTCGAAAGTACTGTCGCTGGTTCGAATCCTAACAAGTTGTGGGGAAAGACTAAAGCCCGTTGATTTTTTCATTGACTCCACACGATCTTCTCTCGCTTCTTGGAGGTCCTGTGCGTACATTACGCATGTTAAGATGGGGAAGTTGGGTGGGGGGGGGAGGGGGTTCTGAGAGTGATTTTTCAAATGCTTGAGCAAAGCAGTTTTTAAACTTCAAATTCGGATTCAGCATGCTAAAAGTAGAGGAAAGGTGTGGAAAACAAAAATTGTTTTGTACCCGGTTGCCATGACAAGGGCGCCACCTTGCATTTTGTGTCTTAAAAATTAGCTATTTTCAAAAACCTAAGGCTTCTTAGGGTAGCAAAAAACAATGTTTTCAGGCACATTATTTCATTGCACCATATAAATACCATTTCAGTCACTACCACTGTTAATTTAATGCTATGAGTATTTGGCTGAGTGTAATACAAGTATGTTATGTACAAAGTAAAAGAGCGTATAATTCTCTTCTGCATAATGTTATTCTATACTATAATACAAATAAATGTACCATTCTATCATTGCTAAGTTAATTCCGTGAACACCTGGTTGAGTATAATACACATATTATGCTCTGTACTAAGTAGAACAGCTTAACTCGTTGGCAAAATATTATCATGCGCCGCAATATAAATACCATTACATTGTCATTGTTAATTTAATACCTTGAACATTCTAGTGCTGCTCAATGGCCTGTCCATCGGGCTGTTGTTAGTGCAAGATTCCTGCAGCCGTTACGGTCTACTTGTCGTCACCTATGACCCCCCGGAAAGGCCGGAAACGGGCCAGGACATGTCAAAGATCCAGCAATTTGAATCGCTGTTACTCCGATCGACCTTTGCCCTTTCAATGTCTGCACTAGTCATCACTTTACCGGAAAGTACTGAACTATACTGTTTCATGATAAGTTACCACTCCACGATCGGCCAGTGCACGCATTTGATTGGCTGGCTAATTAAAATAAATATTCATATGGAACTCGACTTAATAAAATGTTTTGGCCTTTTATTTTAGCTTTCTTTAGATTACTTCACGTTGTCTGACTTTCTTATATTTTCTAATTATTTTATTTCAGAGTTGTTTTGATAATAATTCAGTCTGGTTTCCGTGTGCTAAAATAAGTCTGCATGTGATTACTATCATTTTATCCGCCTTCATTTTTCACATCCTTTTGTTTGTTATATTACTTACTTGACAAAATCAGAAACAAGTTTCACTTAAGCTACCTAGATAAGCTGGCATGTTTCTTTAATCATTTAATACATCCGAAAAAAAAAAAGCTATTAAAACATATTTTAAAGCAAAAAATCAAATCAGAAATTTGAAAAAAAAAATGTAATGAAGAATGAAGATGAGGATGTCTGTCTGTTCACTTCACTGTTTAAAATGTCTTACCATCAGATGACCTATTTTCACACTGAGAAATAAAGAAATCTGTGGCAGTCGGGATCGACAAGTGCAGATTCAATCCATAATACGACCATTGTTACGTGAGCTCTGTAGGCTCGTTATTTCGGGCTTTACCGGCCCTAATGAAGTCTGACCGCCGGTTGCACCCTGGCCAGCACAGGGGGGTCTGGAGACGGACGTACGGGCTCTAGCCCAGGGCTCGCTGGACCTGCTAAAGACTCTCAACAATACGCTCGTTATGTGTGCAACCGACGTTAGGTATAAAAGATTCACCGGCCGTAGGGGGTGAGAAGAGGAGGAAAAGAAGAGAGAGAAGATGAAGAAGGAGGGGATGGAAGGTGGAAGGAGAGAACGACCTGCCCCGGACATAAGGCAGTGTGCCAGTTATGTGTGCAACCAAAGCCATTAGGATGAAACATTCGCGGCCGTTGAGGCTGAGAGGAAGAAATAGATAAAGAAAAAAAAAAGGAGGGAACGAAGGGAGGGGGAGGAAGTAAGAGGGCAACAGAGAACTGAAGGACAGAGAGAAGGAGGTAAGATAGAAGGGCGGAAGGAAATAGAGGGGGAGGAGAAATGGGAAGGGAAAAAGAGAGACAAGAAGGACCTGCTTAAGATTCTCCACATGTTAAGCTCCTGGTGTGTATAACCAACGTCAGTTATGACAGATTCACGCACCGTGAAGGGGGTAAAAAGAAGGAGGGAAGGAGGATGGAATTAAGGAAGGAAGGAGGGAGGGAGGTAAGGAAAAAAAAGAGGGAGAGAAATAGACCCACTCACTACTTTTTAATGGCTCACGAAGAAGGCGTGCCTCAAAACAACATCCTTGAATCTATGGATAAGATGCAACAGCAATTTCGTGCGTTTTAGATCATTTGTAATCACTGAGCATGGAAACATCGAAGGTTATATTTGGTATCTTTTGAAGGGCCAGAATGTCTTCGATTCACTGAAGTAAAGTGATTTGGGAAAGAGTTTCTCTGATAACTTATTTCGATTAAAATTGCATAGTTCATGGGTTGAAGATAGTGTCAGATTGCATTCGGTCATGAAAATAAACGTTTCTTTCACGATAAATTGCTCATATTTATGGAGCAGAGGCATATCCATTAAATGAGAAGTGGACATAGGGCGAGAAGAGAGTTGGAAAGAGGGGAAGGAGGCGGGGGGGGGGGGCGGAAGGAAGCAAAAAAAAAAAGCTCTGGATTCCTCTTAAGCCCTCTAATATATCTCTTAACCCCAGTCTATTAAGTTAAGCCTATGCTACAGGAAAGTCTCATGGAATAGCAACGAACTGATCCCAGATCCATTGAACCTTAACTCAGACCCACCCAGGTATGAACGATAATCCCCAGTATTCGGTTTTATAATTATATTTATGATCAGAATACACCCCTGGCCACTTCCTCTCCCCCGCAACGCCGGTAGTGGTCATAAACAGTGTCCGGTCCACTAGGCTGCACGACGGACCACATAAGGTGCCCGACAGAGCATGTATGACCCAACACCGTACGCAGACAGTCTGCAGGTAACTCAGAATAGACTCAGAGGCGATTCATCAGTCTGGAATATTACATTAAATTTTGTGGCTCTGAGTGTTTAACCAAGCCCAACGACCAATAAGATTTGCAAGCAGACAGGAGCATCTTCTGGCTGTCTTGAAGAGGCGAAAGTTAACATGACTGGGCACGTTGACCGCCACGACTTCTTAAGTAAAATCATACTCAGGACACATGGGAAGATATGAGGGTCACCATGGTCGAAAGGGTAGGCATCTGCTTCTCGGCGACAAATTTAAGTCGCGTGTTCGAATTTCGAATCTTCCAAGGAACGGGAAAAACTAGAAAATTAGAACCTGCATTTCAATTTTTAGTTTTTGTTAGTTTATTTTATTTATTTATTTTTTTTCGGTGATTCTACGATCTGTTGATTCCGTCGGGGAATCCCGCCAGTTAGCCCTCTCGAGTACGGGTGAATGTACTTTGGAGGTCTCGTGTAACCACGTTAAACAACCCTTGGCAGTTAAAAATTGATAGGAAGAGATGCCACTGACCGGGCAAAATTTCCAAATTGCAAATTTCTATACACAAAAACTCTTATCATCTAAACTGTGCCTGCACTTAAAGCCGAGATAATCCTACTTCCTAAAGATTGAAAGGCCACGTGTGCAATAGGTGAACTGGAAGGCAAACACAACAGAGACAGTTTAAGTACGACCTGGCTTTACAATGCCAAAGAATGGACAGGTCATCAGACTATCATCACACAGCTCTGAGAACAGTAGAAGTCAGAGAGCAATGGAGAGCTTTATCTGCTGTCTTTTGCATGACACGCCAACGACTCTTGTCAGTAGAATGATGATGATGATGATGATGATGATGACCTTTTTTTTTCTTTACCCTGAAAATGAACCAACTATGTTCGAAAATTTGGAAACTTTTTTTTTATTCTTAATTTTGTTCTTTTTTTTTTTTTTAAATTAATTTATTTACTTTCTATTATTTCATTTTTCCATTCCCATTTACTTAAGTGCATTTATCCATTTATGTATTTTTTTTTTTATTTTGTGGCCTTTTTATTAAATATCTAAATACCGGTTGACAGTCTTCATGTTTTTCAAAGACACTTCTACAAAATGATAACGATGTTGATGATAAAGAGTGTTTAATCAAACAAACAAACAAACAAAAAATAATAATAAACAAAAAAAGTATTAACGAAGAATCTCAAAGAATGTAGAGAAATAGACAGAATAGCATGCAATAACTGCGCCCACACAAGTTATGGAATGTTTTAGTTCTTACAACTCATTAACACTGCGTGAAGACGGGCAGGATGCTAGACCTTCAATGTACTTGATTTAATATTGGCGGCTGGTTGACCTATAATATGAGAACCTGGGTTGCTCAGTGGGATCTCCCCCCGAGGAGCAGAGAACGATAAATACATGTATATTTGCGCATCATGTCCTTAGGGTCAACATTCCAGTCCACCGCTCGAGTGTAAAACCAGATGCCCTTAAGACTAAATGAATGTGCTAATCCTTTTGCACCATCGTCTATGGTAATTAATCTTACTCTTAAAAGCGCAACGCTCTTTAGCATCGATAGGTGAACGAGGTTAAACACTGAATGTTTTTGTCTCTTAAATTTTGCGCACAATCATGAGGGTGCCAGAAGGAAGAAATGATGTCACCGTGCGGATATCTTAATGAATCTTATGAACTGTGACAATATAGTGAAAGAGGAAAAGACTAAAGAAATTATAGAGGCCATCATAGCTCCCTGTGCCAATGCGTTTCCTAAAAATGCAAATTTTTAAATGGAAGATCTCTTATCTTCTCTAGAACTCAATGATCGATCTTTAATTATTTCTCAAACTCTAAAACATGAAAATCTTCATTAGGAAAAATTCGATGCAGTATTGTTGGTAGTATGTTTAATATATTGTTTCACCACTTTTACGATGCAACAGACGTCTACAAAAATTCTCTCAAGTTAAGACGTAGTCACCTGTTCGTGCTGTCATAGAAAAGAATCAGACATTTGATCTTGAATTAAGATTTTAATGGGGAGTTGTTCAGCTTTTGTCTTTACTGTCATTGATTCAGCAGTTGTTCATGGCAACTAAGAGCAAGAGGAGACAGGCTGAAACAAGGTGGGAAAGTGTAACATGGAAAATCTTGATGAGAATATGTCCAGATCTTCCTCTTAGTGAAATCCACCTGCAATGATGGTGATTTTGGGGTATTCGAGGGATCTGTGTGGTCTCTAAATGACTAAACTATAAATCTCTTCCAAGGATAATTCCAAGGCAACTCATGGGAGAGAAAGAACTTGAAATAATTGAATCCTTTATGGTTTTATTACAAATTTGATCAGGATAAGAATAGGCTTTTCCTCCTCCCCTCCCTCCCCCTCCTCATCCCGCCATAATATACACACACACTTTTCCCGGTTTGGGTACGCCACTGATTAAGGACTTTGTCACTCAGTTTGTCTTCATGCGCTGGATGCATGCACTTGATAACGGCGTTTAATCGCGTTAATCTGCTACCAGCAAATAGGCTGGAATGTTAAGTCCACTGCCTGCAATCAATAACTTAACACCCAAATTTAATGCCCCATAAACCACCAGCAGCTGCTAGCTTGCAGTAAGCCCTTGGTCAGTGACAAACTATGTTCTCCCTTCAACCCCTTGATATTATGCCGACCTCATGCCCACACTCAGCCCCGAGACCGCTGTGCAAGTCGTTTCGTTATATGGACTGAACGATCTGAACCCAGACCCTCAGCATTCCACAATCGCCGACATTTGAGCCCAGGTATTCTGCATTCCAAGATCGCCGACAACATGACCCGAACATGATTCATGAAAATATATAAAACATGCTTGCAAATTATATTTCTTTGTTATTGTATATGACGACATCGATAAAAGCTAGACATATCATTGCGAATTAATGATTACCCATAACTAAAAACCCAGTGGTTAAGTTAAGATTAGAGTGCATGGGAGAAAGGGTAGAGGAGGGATTAGGAATTGCAAATGACGGTTATTTTTTTAATCGGCTTCTATTTGATACACAAAATTTGCCAAATTCAACAGAGCCACAATTACGAGAGATTCCGGAAGCTCACTTGAGTATTTAAACCTTAAGTTCGTGCTGAACATTTGTACTAGATGTAGGTGGCGGTTCAGTTTATCAATTTTTTTTTAATGTTTTTTTTTTTGGGGGGGGGGGGGACACCTGAAATAATAACAACGACAACAATAACAACAACAATAATAACAACAAAAACATCTGGTATAATTACATTGGATGATAATTCAGATTTAAACGGTCCAGTGCTAGACATCTTTATAGTCTTTAAATAGTTTAGAGCTCGAGATGATCGCATTAAACCACTTTTAGTTACTTATACTTGGCTACTTCACTTCTAAACTCAGAGAAAGCGAAGTATCTCAGTGAGAATTAGGGTCAACATAAAAGAGACAGCACAACAGCTTGAAACCCCCAGGAATGAGGACAAAGAAAGGGTCAATAAAAATTTGGTGAGATTTGAGAGAGGTTAATCCATGTCGGAAAACACTCGGCTGTCGTAATTTTAGCTTGAAAGGCCAGAGTGTCCCCTCTCATATTTTAAATCATCAGGGGCTAAATACTCGTAGAGTGAAACACAATGAAGCACTATAAAAACTATTCAACGTTACACATTTGAAACTTCACAAGCTGTCTAAGTAAAACTGTTGTGAAGAGCAAAGAGAAAATTGGCTGCAAGCATACTAGAGATTTCACGAGTTTGTCAAAGGCGTTAAGGATTGAGTTTAGAGATGGACAGACAGTGAATCGCTCTATATTTGGAGTTTTTCCCTGGCAATAGCATCCTCTAGCTTTGGGAAAAGCAACAGCCGAGATTTGTTCATTTATATTGACAATGGACTCGGTCTAAATCGCCACAAGGCCACGAGATAGGCCTAATGTAGTCAATGACGAAAAATGTGTTCAATCACATTGCATGAACAACTATCCTTTCTTTCCTCTAGCTCTGTTTATTCTTCTTGTTTTCAGAGTAATAAACTGCACAGTAATGACCAGCATTGTATTATCACATCTCATTGTGTTTCACAAAGCAAACAAAAAGATTGGATGCCTCAACTACATATTGCTCACGATGTTACACGAACAACGCGTTAACTACCACCATAATAATAAGCACTGGAAGATTCTGAACTAACCATTTGATTGGTCTGTCCATTTCCATTAATGTCCCCTTGAAGCATTTTTGGCCAGTCTTAATAAAAAACTTAATGGAAATAGAGGCTCAAAGTGTCTTGTTTTATTTAAAATGTATATGGAGTTATTCAGCTTACCTTGTTTTGACATCACCGTTACACTTTTAGAAAGCTGCCGTATAACGATCTAGGTTATATAAGCTGTTTATTGAGAAATATATTCCGCAATATAGATTAAAAAAAAAAAAAAAAGAAAGAGAAATTATGTATCGCTATCATGTCATATTACAGGGTTCAGCAAGGCATTCTTACCTATCATATGAGCAGTGAGAGACTTTTCAAAAAGTTAATTTAATGCTTCTATTTCCAAGTAAAACTCCAGACCATCTGTACTGGAATACAGGAACGATTCAGATACTCCATTAAAAAAAAAAGAGTCTTATCGATCAATTTTATATCTAGTACAACTGTCCCGGATCATTATTACTTAAGATTTTAGTTGGTTCATTTCTGGACATCAGTTAAAGTGTTTATTCTCCAGATAACAGTCAAGATTATCTATACTTAGAGAAATGCTCTAAAATTCCCACTTAGTCATAAGTCCGAAGAAAGAGAAAAAAAAAAAATGCACCGCTGGTTTTTCCTGCATGATTGCCTGTAGTGATAAGAATCAATATTTTGCCATCCCTTGGGTTTTTCCTATTAGTTTCAGATGCAGATCAATAAACTGCGATCGTGCATGAATCCCAGACATTGCTCGTCCTCTGACGCATGGCGCACCTTTTGATGTGGATTCATTTGTTTATTTGTTTGTCCTTTCTCTTATGCCGTATAGCATTCTGTCTTTCTTTGTGCCATAATATATGTGGCATCTGTGATAGGCAGCTTTTTTTTGCCTCAGAAGATCTAGTTCTTCTATTTGATTCCCCCCCCCCCTCAAACCCAACCATCTTATCCTTGGCCACCCTGACCCTGTGTCTATCGATTGTTCAATCTTGTAGAGGCATCATACTGCCTATGGATTACTCAACCTTAACTTTAATCCTGACCCCTGACCCTAGACTTAATCCTAGCCCTAACTCTAAACCTAACCCTAACCCCAGATACAATGATGTAGTGCCTATAGGTCCGCCAATGTTAGAATAGAAAGGCACAACTATACCTATACATCCAATTCCCTATATCCTCAGCTGACTCCGCCAGAGACTGTGGCCATTATATGACCTATGAATCCGTTTTGTTTGGTGTTTTTTTTTTCTATTAATTAGAATTAACTATATCTGTTACAATTACGTATGGGGATTTTTCCTAATATATGCACGTAAAATTATATTAACTTTATTTATCTTATGGCAACAAACGAAAGGCAATTTATACCAGTTTTCCATGTTCCTTCTTTCTGTCCTTGTCTTTCTTTTTTTCTCTGTCTGTTGTTTTCTTATTTTCTTATCTCCGTCATGTTTTTAGTCCTCTCTCTTGAATAAATTCATAAAGTGCCCACTTTTGAAGGTGATTTTCATGGACAGACAGACAGGCAGACACGACAACCCAAGCCAAGCCAAGACAAGACAAGACAAGACAAGACAAGCCAAGCCAAGCCAAGCCAAGACAAGACAAGACAAGCCAAGCTAAGCCAAGCCAAGGCAAGCCAAGCCAAGCCAAGCCAAGCCAAGCCAAGACAAGCCAAGCCAAGCCAAGCCAAGCCAAGCCAAGCCAAGACAAGAAGGACCAAGACAAGCCAAGCCAAGGCAAGCCAAGCCAAGCCAAGCCAAGCCAAGCCAAGCCAAGCCAAGCCAAGCTAAGCCAAGCCAAGACAAACCAAGCCAAGCCATGACAAGACAAGACAAACCAAGCCAAGCCAAGCCAAGACAAGATAAGACAAGCCAAGCCAAGACAAGACAAGCCAAGACAAGCCAAGACAAGCCAAGCCAAGACAAGACAAACCAAGCCAAGCCAAGACAAGACAAGACAAGACAAGACAAGACAAACCAAGCCAAGACAAGCCAAGCCAAGACAAGCCAAGACAAGACAAGACAGGAAGACAGACAGAGAGAGAGACAGACAGACAGGCACACAGACAGACAGACACACACACACACAAGATAAATACTGTCAGACAAATAGACTAATAGATAGACTGGCACAGAGACAAACAACCAGCACTTCGCCAAGAAAAAAGCCTATATAATTCACACCATGTGTTCTTAAGTTATAATTCAAACCATGTTTATAATATAATTCACACCATGTGTTCTTTTTTAATACCGTAAGCAAAAATAAAGCAAAACGAAAACAATAACAACAGCTACAAATTCCAGATTAAATCTTGAACGTATATTTTTCTTTTTTTTTCTGTTTCTTTCTTCCTTTCCTTCTTTCTTTCTTTCTTTCTTTCTTTCTTTCTTTTCTTTCTTTTTTTTTCTTTTTTCTTTTTGTTTCTTTCTTTTTTTACTTATTTACATGTATTTATTTGTTCATTATTTTAATGTGTTAATGTATTTTGTTATATTTTCTGGTTTCTCAGTGCCGTATCAAGAATCATTTTCAAAACATCCGGGTTCTTAAGTCGAAAAACGGTAGCTAAAGTAATAAAAGAAGAAGTCAGATCTTACATATCTTTCAATGTTATAATTTCTGACCTATTACTTACCCAGTGCCATTTCAAAATCAAATGTCCATAAAATGTTTGTTTGGTCCTTTGACTCTGTACAAAAGCGTTGGACGGACGCTACAGGAGTGAGTCCCTTGCCAGTTTTCTCCATTCCTGCTACTTTTTTTTTTTTACTCCTTTCAGCCACCTGCGGACGACTATTTTGTCCATTCTTGTCTATTGTGTTGCATAAAAAACAGGCCCTTAACGCTTTCACCGCCATGACTATAAAGACACTAATTTTGAGACATTATGTCGAACTGATAGCTCGACTCCCCAAGGGGGTCGTGAAGTCTCTACGGGGGGGGGGGGGGGGGGGGGGGGGGGGGG
>JBCEWB010070253.1:0-29647 GCA_039654565.1 Peronia peronii | reverse complement strand
TTTTTTATATGCACAAAACATTTATTTCAAGATTAACGGAAGATACCATGTGAAAGAGAAATGAATGATGAATATGAAGGTACTAATTTTGTTATAGTGAGCGAGGTGCAAGATTGTGAAATACTCGTTTCAAAACACCCAAATGCACGGATCTCTAAGATTTTTCACTAGCCAGCAGGGGTGGTTTGGGATACCTACTTACACTATGCCTGAAGTTTTTGGAATTAGTCATGATGAAGATTTCAAGCAAAAGGCCGCAAATAGGATTTTTTCCCTCTTTACGCTACTTGTTCATCAGCACCCCATGTGTCAGGCAAAGGGAAGTAATAGGGCTGGTCAAAAACAGTCTCCCATTCATTGTTGAAACAGTCCAAACCTGCTCTAGCATACCTGATCAAACATAATGCTTCCTATGACATATTATCTCATATTACCTCCTTTCTCAAAACATTCTTCTAACTCCAACTTTCTGATTCATACCTCCTTATGATTCAAGCTACCTCCAATTCATGTTATCTCTGATATGTGCTACCTCTGACTCATCTGTGACTTATGCTATCTCTGACTCATCTTATCACTGATTTGTGCTACCTCTGACTTATCTGTGACATGTGCTATCTCTGACTCATCTTATCTCTGATTTGTGCTACCTCTGACATTTTATCTTTGATTTGTACTACCTCTGACTCATTGCATCTCTTTGTGCTACCTTGACTCATCCAGTCTTTGATTTGTACTATCCGTGACTCACTTTTTTCTTTGACTTGTGCTTCCTTTGACTCATTCTGTCTTTGATTCGTGCTACCTCTTAATCCTTTATTGATTTGTGCTACCTCTGCTAACAAGACCTTGACTCACATCACCACCTCAAACCATCTTCTGCCATGTACTAACTTCTGGTTCATTTTATACTACTTCCCATATTACTTCTTGGTTCATACTACTTCCTCACACATACTACCAACAAAATCATGGTACTACTTGACTCATACTATCTACCAACTCATACTGCTTCCTCACTTATCCTACTTCCTGACATATTCTACATCTGATTCTTATTATCTCTTGACTCCTACCACATTTCTACTACCTTCTGACACATATAACCTCTGACTAATACTACTTCCTGTCTCATACTATTTGACTCAGATTATTTCCTGAGGCATATTATTTCCAATCCAATCTCTGACATATTACTTCCTGACTAATACAACCTCCCCCTGACTCAGATTATTCACACCTGTTCTGACTCATACCTGTCCTGACTCATACCTGTTGTAATCCTCTCAGAATAGACTGTGTCTTGATACCTCCCGGATGCCGTGAAACCACGCAATTTGATGTAATAGGTGGTGCCTTCCTTCAGTGGTCCGTTGCAGAATTGCTTCCCCTCGCATTCTGCTGCTGTCTCTGCTCCGATCTCGAACTCACGAGAGTCAAGGTCATTCACAGCTCGTTTGCGGCGACCTGGGCTGTGTCCGCCACACGTGGAATCAGCAGAGAAAAAATCTTCACATCTAATGACAAACAAAATGAGAGAGAAGTTACTACAACACATTTTAGTTCAACCAAAGTTTGCATCTTCAAAATGCATGTGAAAATTGTTCTGCTAATATGGATACAAATCTGATAACTGACCAAGACAGCCATAAGTAAAATCCAAACCTACACATATATCCATGACATATCCTATTCAACACATGATAAGAAAAGATCTTTATCTCTCTTAAGATAAAACCAAACGTGCATATTAAGCAAAGAAAAAGAGAACAGAACTGGATAGGCCATACTCTAACCACTTCACTGCTATGCCAAATTTTCAGTCCTGTGCCAAGCTACTACAATACAGACAGTGCTCCTTGCTTCATCTACTGCTAACTCTCATCCGCACTCACTCCTACCCATCAGCACCATCTCCCACAGGCAATCAGAGACGTCAACTGTTATTCAGTGTTACTAATTTTTACATGAAGAGGCAGATCAAATATCTGAGTTTGGGCTCTCATTGCTACCTCTCATTGCTGCCAATAATCAACTTGCAACATCTATAAAAAGATTCTGCTTAACAATGTGAATATCTGCTCAGCAGTCGCAAGATTGTATTAAAAGTGGGAGTAGGGATGGCTGGTGATGGGTTGACCACACACAAGAGGCCAGTTTTTTAACAAACCTTGTGCTATGAATAGCAGCGAGTGATTAAACAGAGGAGCAATAAATATGATAAGAACAGGGTCAGATTTGAATCAGAGAGAGAGACAGAAGAGTGGTGGGTCAGAACAGTCAATAGGACAATGTACTGAAATGCAGGCAAGTGGGTGAACATGGGTTCAAATAACAAGAAGTGCCCCAAAACCAGTTCACAACAGGCGTGTTGTGGGAGCCCTATGTCATAACAGAAATCATGAGAGTAGATGAATGAATGAATGATGAGAGTAGATTTTGACACAGAGCATCTCCTGACAGATGAATTTTCAAAAACAGTTGGTCTACCAAATATTATTAAAATAAACCTCCCCCCTTTATTTTGTCAGTAGCTTTTGGATTTTCTAAGATTTGGAGCTCGATTCCTTGGCAAGAAATAAAATACATATCCACAAAAATCACCGAGTTTCCAATTAGTTTGAAAAACCATTGCCACCTACCGTCCAATTGTCTGGTACGCCTTAACTGAGCTGTCCTTTCTAGCGTCTGACCAGCTGGGCAGATTGGGTGATTGACCTTCGTCTGTTGGGTCAGTGGACACAATGACCGTGTAGTACCTATACAAAGAAAACAAAGAATCATTTGATCCAATCCAGCTGCTGCTTCAGTGCTATCAATGTTCCTGTATGCCTGACCAGCATACGAGATTTTTTAAGATGAAAGAGACTTTTGCAGTCTCGTTCTCCACCCTCTCACTTTTCAGAGCTCATAGACCCAAACCACTCACATACTTACAATTCGAAGTTGATATGTTTGCCAGTGTACTTTTTTGATATCTTCTCTTCGCAATCTCTGACCATCCAATTTATATATATCTTTTGATATATCTTCTAACTTTCAAACAAATTCATGCTGATGCATCAAGCTGATGCACCATTAAAATCAAACAAACAAATAAACAAACAAACAATATGCTTGTCCAATGACAGTTAAATGTTTGAAGTCTTTAATTCAACTCTGAAAGTACCAATAGGGATGGTGATCTACTCACAAACTGGCCCATTATGACAAGGTACTGTGAACTTGAATGTGTTTCCATATTACATTTGATGTACTAACAGGGTGTTCATTACTATAAGCCTAAAACTATTTTCTAACTGGACCAAACTGTTACATGGATCTAAAAAATGTACGCATACAGGGACCAGAAATTCATGACTCACTTATTAGTTACAATATGTTTTTTTTTATGGTTATTGTATTATTTTATTATTTCATTTCTGAACATGTTTATTCTCTATTCTACTGTTTAAATTTATTATTTTATTTCTCAATATGCTTATCATCAACTTTGTACAGCCAGGTGCTTATGTATAAGCACATAAGCATAGGAAATATAATTAACAAGTGAGTCATAATTTCTGGCCCACCCTGTGTATCACTGCAAACTATTAGCATCACAATAGTTTCCTCTGATAGTTCCAGGGTTAAATCTGGTAGAATGCTTGTCATATATTTATGGATGATTGCTTGTATTAATACATTTTAGTTTTCACATTGCCCTGGGTCATTTTTGTACTTTTCAAAGCTCAAACACAAAACTTTTGTCACCACAAAGTGTTCTGTTTGCTTTTATTGATCCCCGTCGCAAACACCCAGAGTGTCGGTCTCTCGGCACAGATGACAAGGTTACTGGACAGCTTTGTCATATTGGGGGGCAAACTTCACTTTCTTGCGTCAAATATCTCCCTTATCTACTTTCTCTTCTATACCTGTGTAGTTGTATGATGATGAATATCTGTGTATTTCTTTTCACGCTAGTATTAATTAAAGCTTAGTTGTTTGATTAGCCGGAGGAGCTCTCTTTTTTTGCAGAATATACACCAAAAAAAAACATAATTCATTTATACAAAATTACACTTTTGTTATGATTGTCTCTTCACACATAAATGCATGCAGTGAGTGGAGAGCTTACCTGACATAGCCATTCTCATCAGAGAACGGGTTGGTGAAAATGAGGGAGACAGAGTTCTGTGTGACCTTTGACCCTGGCTTGTCGTCCACCGCAGGTTTGCTGTTCTCTGCAGTCATGCTCAGCTTGAAGGCCGGCACTGGAGGTGAACCAAAGTTCATTCAACTAAATGATTGAAACTCTCTCTCAAGTAGGATATAATACAGACTGTAACATGTATTCCCTCTTTTTGTCCTCGTCTTTGATATCTAAAATATCCTTAGTCTGAGGTATGCTCTCAAGAATATTTGAAGACAGGGAAGGAAATGAGATAATCCTTTCTACACTAACAGAAATATTAACAACTGTTTTCCCCATAAACCAAAAACCTTTCATCTTCAGTGCTGTATCCTTATTTGATTATTGTTTCCAGTTTTATGCTGTAGTTGTAGTTTTCCCTGTGTGATGTCTGTATGCCTGTGTCGTGCCCTGCCAGTACCGTTTCTAATAATCTTTCATATCTACTGTATTGTGATACTGTCTCACTATGAATCTCTTTGATCTCAATGCATTTTTTTTTTAATAGACAAATGAAATTTGGAAGACAACTGGTAAAAAAAGCAGGTAGCCTACTTGAGACAGAATAAATATGGCAGCTTGGACAGAAAAAAAAACAAAAAAACTTTTAACACTCAGAAAAGCATATTGTGATCCTTACCATCTGTTGGCATAGTAACAGTGACCTCAACTGTCTCACCTTGACTGACAGTTACTGCAGCCACCTGAGAAAGAGAAACAGAAAAGGAGGTTTAACTCTTTTAGTGCCCCACGCTCCGCTCATTGTGTTCTTTCTCTGAGATAAAATTAACGATTGTTAACAATTTTAGAAAACCAAATATCCACATTGATTTAACAGGAATGCATTTCTTCATAGATATAATAGCACAAAATGGATGTTAAGGTTTGAATTCATTGTTATAATTTTAATGGGAGAGGTCCTGGCAGTCAAAGCATTAACATTTTAACCCTTGTCAAGTCAGATCATATAAGAAAATTCAACATTATGCACTGTCAGCAACGGGTTGTTTTACTGCATGATGGGATGTATTGCAGAGGATGGAATATATGAGACGCGACACAATGGAATCAGGCGCTTGTCAAACTGAGGCGACTAGAGAAATCAAGTGTTTTTCAACAGTGAATGAATTTTTAACGTAATTTGTTTCTTCACAAAACCCTTCAATATCAATCTAACAATGCATTTCCGAGATAAATTTGTTGAAATAGATTGAGTAAAGGCCCCAAAATTGCAGTTTAGAGGCATGGGCTAACAAAGATTAATAAGGATTTACAAAAGTGATTGGCCATTTTCTCACTAAATTGAGCTGCAGCAGCAGGTCACCCCCCATCGTCTTTAATTGCCAATACCTCGACTTCTACTTAAGGTAAAACAAAAATTTTTTCACACACAGAATGGGAAATGGATAAGCCTAGCTTTGTACCAATAACTCCATATGCTCAAAATTTGACGACAGCCTGATTTCATCATGTTGCATCTTATATATATAAGACAAAAACAGCTATCAAACATATTGGGACATGACAGTATGTTCTAATCATGTGTGTGTGGCAGGCTCTCAGTATTTCATACATGGAAACCACATCACCTATGTATGAGATGCTTGCAAAAATCAGTCACAGATGATCATTTTCAATCTGTCCTAAATGCAGATAATTTAAAATTGATTTCTGCCAAGCAGGGTCTATACTAGAAGAAATATTTTAATGCTATATGAATTTTGAAATACAGAGAAGTCATTAAGCACCTCACTGCTACCCCAATGATACAGTACAGTGCTAAGCATTGGTCTCGACCATTACTAAACCCCCATCCGCACTCAGTCCTGCCCACTGTGGGCAAGCCTATCAGCACTCATTCTATACTTTCCCACAGGCAGTCAGACTGTTATTCAATGTAATTATTACATAAACAAACAGAGGATACTGAGCTCTTCTCACTCAGTCATTTGTCAATTGCAGCTTCTATCAAAAGATTCTGCATATAGACACGAAACGCCGATCACTGGTCGGCGCATCGGATCAAAGCAGTAGAAAGGCTGGTTAGCGGTGAGCTGAGCCAGGTATGTCTTTTAGCACATAAGACGCCAAAGAAGCAGTGAAGTGATTATAATCATTATAGAAAAAATGGACTATCATGGCTACGTTTCCCTTTGATACTTAATCACCATCTGATGAGATTCTCCAAATTCTCACACCAACATGTAGCAAATATCAAATCCCTCAAATTCCTGTTTCTTATTCTCATTCAGCCAACATTTAACAATCACAAAGGTTCAATAGGGTAAAATCTTTCCCCAGCCACCCCACACCTTCAGTTCTCTTCTCCCTTCCTCCCCTCACATCTCTCGTCCCCCCACTATGCCAATCTCCCTGACAAACTCACCCTGAACCTGTACTGATACCCAGCGTGAAGATCATCCAGCCACACCTGTCTGTTGGTGACGGGCAGGTTCGTGAGGGAGCGCAGGTCTTGTTGCTGGAATGAAAGAATTGTACAAATACAGATCATTGACATACAAACTCTCTTTGGCTACCCAGGGACAGAATTGTGTTTGCAATACCCAGAACTCTAAAGAGCGAAAATTCATTTGATCAAACTGTGTGAGATGAACTTTCGACACTGACAGCAAAATGTTTCTTCTCACTACGTAATGGCTAAACTGCATATACAGCACATCCAGTGAATCTGCTGTTTTTCATTCTCCAAAAATCTATGGTTGATTGGCTGACTGATTGGTTGACTGACTGACCTACTGACTGATTGATTGATTGCTTGATTGGTTGGTTGGCTGATTGATTGATTGATTGATTGATTGATTGATTGATTGATCTGTAGACTTTTCATGTGCCTGACACAGTATTAATAATGTCCATATTCTAAGACATATCTCAGGTTATCATGAAGTTATAACATGTCGGGTCTTACCAGTGGATGGCTGGTTTCATGGCCCTCCACATAGACTGTATAAGATCGCAAAATTCCATTGATGGTTTGTGGAAGGTTCCAGGTCAAGGTCACAGTGTGCAAACCTTGGGGTGTGGCAACCAAACCTTCAACTGTTCCAGGAGCTATTGGATGGAAGAAAGGAGGAGGGAAATGGGAGATGAAAGGGTTACAAATAAACTTCCAGCTGTTGAGATTTAGGATGACAGTGTAAGATTTAATATGAAGGGTGAAAATGCAAATGGTACACCATGGTTCGATGTAAATTTTAAGAAAACTGCAGTTTTTTCATTACATCCTCTGTGTTTGAATTCAGATGGAATTAGACTTTTCAATGCATTTTCCATTTGTATTTTGTTCTTTCTCTGGGAAAGAAGAGGAATAGGCTGCACAAGGCCAGCCTTGTAAATATGGCAGAGTGAATATTTCTCACAGCCAATCAAAATGAATCCTATATCAATTCTTCAGCAAACTGAGTTATTATTATCACATGAAACCTTCACTCATACACCTTCAGGTGGTGAAAAGACTTTTGAACTATTTCAAACTGAAGAAACAGGAACTGACCTTTCAGCACTAGCTAAAACCAGGGGGGAAAACAAAACGCAAAAATGAACTGTTTGGCACATAAGTATATATTCACCTCACAGCTTTCTTACATACTTATAATCTTCCCATAAGAGTAATATTTTCTTATACAGAAATAAATGGTCTTTCAATTTCTGCAATGTAAATACATCGATATCAGACCACCTTCCATACAATCAACTCCCGATTTCTCTTTTAGAATCCAGTGACTTACAGACTCGTTTTGACTGACCACAAAACATAAGCCATGCATTTCCACTTCTTACATATATTGCAATTCTCTGCTGACAACACAGCATTCAATTATTAAATAAATTACACAAACCAAACAAACCAGACCTGACATAAGAACAATTTATCTTTCTCTAATCTCCACATGTTCACAACTTCGGCTTATTCTTCAAACTATCACAGCGGATAAAATGATACTTCTGTGGTGGTCTGGCAAAAGCACCTCCAAGTTGCACTTCAAAAAAAAGGTCAGCTTCTTATCTCTAACACAGAGGCTTTTTTTCCAGAATTCTGCCACTAAAAAAAAAATGTTTTTTCAAAATTGTTTTCTGACATGAACTACATCCAGTGAATTCCAAAACAAGAGCCTATTCAACTGACTTTGTTCAATCACTTTGGCTAGATCTAGTATGTTTCACCAAAATGAATTGCATTGCAATGCATTTTTTCTTTAAATAACTACCACACCTAATCCAGGGCAAAGGGAGAGAGAAAATTAAATAAAGGCATGTTCTACAAGCATGGCATATCACTCATTTCTTTCTGAAATTCACTGAAATTTGCTTCGCAAACTTTAAGGGCATTGTTCTCAAAAAGATCTCTTCTTACCTGGTTATCTTTTAGAATTCATTTTTAAAAAAAAAAGATTATCAGAGTTATTCAATAAATGTAAAAACCTACAAAATAAGTAGAAGTTTACATTTCTAGAAACAATTAAGAACTTTAGAAGTAAAATTTCCGACAAATAAATCTTTTCTCAGACCATCATACATTTGATAAAACTGTATGAACACTCAGAATGTTGAGGACCGAGTGAGAAGGATTAAAATAAGCAGTGATGTTACATCGAGGAAAGAGAGTAAGGTACTGAATACAATGGAGAACCATGAATCATCAAAACAACACAGCAGGGCACTGTGTGATGATGTTTGGTACCAGCTGAAGTTGTGGGTGCAGTGATGCCCAACTTACCAGCCTCCTTGGTCTGGATAAGGTATGTTCTGACCACTTCCTTGACTTGATCTCGCACAGGTTGAGTTCTGGTTTTCACCTCAAACGTGTAGTTCTGGAACGGGGTCAGATTGTCAAATGTCGCCTCCTGGTCACCAAAGTTCAGCGTCTTCTGACCACAAGGAGAACTGCTTTCATCCACTGTGGTACATCTGACAACGTACTGGGATGCTCCACCTTGCTGGGGTCCCAGTTTGACCTGAATACCTCTGGCTTCAGGTATCAGCTCCACTGAGACAGGGTTCGGATCTGCGATTGCAACAACAAAATTATCATATCGTGTCAACCTCCACACTAAATGAATTTCTGACATGTATAAAATCAAAAAGATGACAAATTTATTATGATATCTAGACCAAAGGATGCTAATAAATTTCATATCTAGGATTTGGATCTATAAATGTTTAAATTTCACGTTCAAATAAGGGTTGCAAAATGTGTTTCTCTGATAAAAGTTCTACTGTTAGGACTTGTATATAATCACACAACCCTCACTCCTACCCTTTCAAAAGGTCTGGGATTATTCCCAGCAACACTCATGCTCATGTAAAATAGTCTGAGCCTATGTGCAAGTAGAACCAATATGCAATCTCTGAGCACAAAACATGAAGAAGTAGCAAAGTTATTTTGTCCGACAACTACCAACTTCAAAACAAATAATTCAGTAACTCCCTGAATGAAAAAAAATAAAAATGTTTTCAAATAGTTGGCAGTTCAAAAGATGACCTCTGATCTTCCTTTGATTCAACAGCAACTAGGTGCACTTCATAATGGTGAGACGTGAGATTATTCATGGACATACAGCAAGACTTTCAACTGCTGGTATCTTCCTCTGGCAAAAAAGACAACTGTATGCTACAATGATTCTGAGCCTTACTACTTTTTGTATCAGTATAGCATTCACTTGTCTTTATTGCCAGGGGAATGTTCTAGCGACCAAAAGCTTGCGAGTGGTCCATCTTCTTATCTATGCATACAGCAGGAATTTGCCAATACAAATTACAGACAGTTTCTACCGAATCTCAAGGGCAATCTATTGCAACAAACCCCCTTTCTTCTTTCAATTATCTTGACCTACCTGTGATCATTTCAAAGATGACAGGGCTGCTCATTTGTCCTTGACTGATGGTGACTGCCTGGAGAGTATACTTCATACCCGCAAACAACTCGCTGAAGGTCACCTCCCGCGGACTCTCTGCTTTGGGCTTGCGGACAGTGTAGGATGTCGACAGCTCCATTAGGGCAAACCCGAGCTCATCAAAGACATCGCTCTCGATCACAGTGTAACTGAAGGTCAGCGAATTGTTTGTGCTGGAGACTTCTTCTAACTTGGAGTTCATCAAAGGCTCTAAAACAAGAGAATACATAAGATGTAGTTTCAATGAAGTGAAGTTTTGGAGCATGTGTAAAAAGAACCGCGGTCAACAACTCCTGTTATATGCTGAAACATGTCTCCTGATAATACTACATCTCTCCTTTATAAAACACATAATAATTCGATCACATACCTGACATTATCAAGGCTTTGCTTAATGATTTCCCCTATCATTAGATACTGTAGTACTACTTTAATGCATAAGAAAATACTTGGCAGTGTGTACAGTTGGTACTATGAACAATCAAATGTACACTAATCATAGATAAGAGTGAAATTAAATAACCAAACAAAAGCCATATTAACATATTATACCATAACTCTGGGCTGTTCAATATTTCTAATGATGTAAGAGTAACAATTAAAAAAATATGAAAGTAGGTAGGCATGTATATATATATATTTATAAATGTTGCCAAGCAACAAGCCTGTGAACTTATTCAGCAAGAGCAAAACTGCAAGAGATATAAATGCTATTTAACACTGAGTAAATATCAGTCTGGTGAATAGATAGCACTTAGGTAATTAACATGTCACAGTGTAGCCATGGTGTTTTACTGCATCAGGAGTTAAAGAGCATGAAATCTATAAATTCACTGAAAAAATTATATCACTGTTACTGAACTAGGAATGACAGATGATCATATTCTATACTGAATAAATTCTTTCAGTTTCATTGTAATAGACACTGAAAGCTGATTTTCTAATAATTTTTTGGAATATATGATACTGGTTTCACTTATATCAGGAATACTAAAGACATTGATTTTCCAAGAATTTGTCTAAGTGGATCTTATTATTTTTGCTGTATCAGGAATTAAAAGACTGATTTTTTTTAAAAAGAATTTTACTCACTGGCTGTGACATCGACAGTGGCAGGTAACGACACGACATCACTGATGTGACTAATCACTTCCACTTGATACGTCTGTCCGGCCACAAGAATTTCCACTTCATACCAGTAGTTTAACTCTTCCGTGAGCTTCAGATTTGCTGTTCTCAATGTGCTGATGTTGTCGTGGACAGTGGCCGTCCAGCTGTCGACCAAAGTGGCAGATCTGTCATAGGTCCATGTCACTGTGACACTGCTGGTGGTTGTCTTGTCACTTACTACCCGCAAGTCACTGGGTGGGAGGGGTCCTGACATGACAAACAAAAATCTGGAGCATTTACTTTATTTCTGTGTTTCTGATTAGCCTGAGAGTGTGTATGATGTTAGCAGTGATCAACAAAGATTAATGAGCTAACAGTGAGCCAACTCACTTCCTTTGCTGGGCTAGCTATATGAGGCATAAATTAAGCATTTTGAAAAAAGAGAAAATAATCAGGTTACTCTTTTTATTTGAAACATATCAAACAAAAAACTTTAAAAAAAAAAAAAAATCAGTGTGTGAAACAAAACACTTTCACTGTAAGCTGTTTTTTTTTTTTTATGATGTTCTCAGTTTTTTGTCATTTGTTATCCACACATGAAAAACTGGTCATCTGACTCATTATAGATGTCAGTGACCTGTAATCTTACTCAGGATAGTGTTAGCCTCCACTGGCTGGCTCTCCGTGCCATTGCAGCTCGTGACGACAATGACCTGATATTTCTCCCCTGGAAAGAGTTCAGTCAGCTTGACGCTGGACTGAGACTCTGCCACCGTCCGCAGCTGGAACTCTGCCTGAGGGTCACGGAGAGTCGGGCGGTACTGAATGATGTAGGTGTCCCATTTCCCGCTAGCTGGTACATTCCATGACAACTGGAGATCATGGGGTTCTGAGGTCAAGGCCAGGGTTAAATTACGGATAGGTGCAGGCTCTGCGAAAAACATAGTAAAAACTAATGTGCGATAGCTTGAAGAACTGTTTACAAAGTAAAATATAACCAGTAGAGCTTGCTGATCATGTTTACAGATGCAGATTTTTTTGGTGGTTTCCCATGACCCTGTCAAATAATGGAAGCTGCACCAATTCCACTGAGTTAATTAAGTACAGTGGTCTCCACCTAAAAACCCGGTCGTCAGGAGACAAAAAAAACGGGCTCTTAGGCAGATGAGCTCTTAGGCGAACGGGTTCTTAGGCGGACTGAAAAGTTATGCAACCTGTCTGACCATAGATTGTCTTCACTACTATGATTAGCTGATCATTACCATTAGTTGAAGATTTATCTATGCAAATAAGTACAGCCTTCTTCCCTGTGTATATATTATAATTAGATCTAGCAATTCCTGATCTTTTTAGTGTATAATTACATTAATACTGTCCAGTGCTTAAACGCCGTATGAGTTTTCACATAATGGTATCACTGTTGAAAACAAGATATTGCTATGCTACTCCATGGATAATGACAGGAGTGACCCAAGTATTAACCGACCGACCGAAGTAGCAAAACAGCTGACCAGTCAGGAGGCTAAACTTACTCCTCTTTATCCACAAAGCCAATCACAGGTGCTATCCCACATGTTGTCAAACAAAGAAATGGTCACAGGTTAACAACGTGGCCTGATTATGCAGTCATGCATCAACCATCACTTCCATTCCTTTGTCTACCTGTTCGCTCCACCCCTGTCCCCATTTTACTGCACATCTAGCACTGTACGTTTCTCTCAAGTGGACAGTATGATGTGGAATTATACCATAAGTACTCGGGTGTCTTGGCCTGACACCGGGCTCTTAGGCGGATTTTTTTATTTGGGAGCACCCGGAGCAGGTTCTTAGAGGGGTAAATTATAGAGGAAAAATTCTGTTTCGCAGCAGAGGCAGGTTCTTTGACGGACCGGACTCCTAGGCGAAGGGTTCTTAGGCGGAGACCACTGTATATACCTTACTTATGCTAACCATAAAAACTTCATGCGAATAAATCTGATCTTAGTAAAATGATTAACTATCTGATCTATTATGAAAAGGTGGGTGATCTGACAGATTATTAATTGGTTGTTTTTCTGTTACTGGATGTGATCTATGGCACAACTGTACCTGTAATTCCGTAGACCTCAACCTCCTCACTTTCTTCACTGTCCGTCTCAATCGACCTGACAGCGATCACCCTCACGTTATACGTATAGCCAGGAGACAATTGGGCTAAGGTTGTCTCATAGGATGCATTATCACTGCCAGACCAGTCAACTGTTTTAGACGTATCGTCCGCTGTGTATGTAATCTGGAGGGAGAAATAAGACAAAGAATATTTATGCTTACCCTGACATGGACATTTACTAATAAAAGGGAGAGTTCTACATCCTACCCCTACAACAGAAGGGTTTGTAAGGTCATCATATTTCCTCAAGATTTCAATCAAACTCTGCCTCAAAATGAAACACCCAAATCATCATTTTCCAGATTTGATCAGCATTGCTTGCGATTCGCACAAAGTCACAATATTTCACTTTAAAGAGAAGATGACATCAGCATGTGAACAGCAAAGCAATATGAGATGCGCTTCGAAGAAATCAGGCTCGCATCAAATTTTGAGCTGATGGAGTTATTGGTATCACTGTGAAGATTATTCATTTTCCTTTCTGTGTGTGAAAAAAAATGTTGTTCCACCTTCAGTACAAATTGAGATATTGGCAATTGAAGACGATGGAGGTGACCTGTTGCTGCAGCTGAATTTAGTGAGAAAATGACCGATCACTTTTGTGAATCCTTAAAAATCCTTAATAGGCCATGCCACTAAATAACAATTTTGGGGTTTTTACTCAAACTGTTTCAGCAAATCTAACTCTGAAATGCATTTATAGATTGATATAGAAGGGTTCTGTGAAGAAAACAAAATGCATTAAAAATTTATCCACTTTTGAAAAACATGTGATTTCTCCAGTCGCCTCAGTTTGACGAGCGCCTGATTTCATTGTGTCATGCCTCAAATCTTATCTCACCAACTGTTATCTTATTTCATCTGTCCTATCTAATTTGTCCCACAGCTCATTATCAGACTCAGCTAGCAGTTCTAAGAGAGGATTCAACTCTCAAAAAAATGGCATATTATGTGTATCATAACTCATCAACAGCATGTTCTCTATGTGTTACCATTTATAAGAACATGTTCAGTTTACATCATCACCTACAAAGTGATGTTCTATGTGCATCATCGATTACTAAGAACATATTCTGTCTGTATTATCACTTAAAAAGAACATGTTCTGGAATATCATAACTTACTGAAGACCGTGTTCTGTGTATAATACACTTATCAAGAGCATGTTCTATGTGTATCACCACTTACCAAGAACATGTTCTGTGTGCTGTTACTATTGGTTGTCCACTCAAGCCTCAGGGCGGTGGTGTTGATGGTCACTGCGGTCAAGCTCACCACTGGCAAGGGTTCTGAAGATGCAAGAGAAAATAAATAAAATGGAATCACAGCTCATGAGACAATATGAATAAAATATAAAGTTTAATAAACAAAAGTAATATGAGATGTGACACAATGAAGTCAGGCTCCAATATGGAGCTATTGGTATTTTGTGAAAATTATTTATTTCCCTTTCTGCATGTGAAAAAAAATTTATTCTACCTTAATAGAAGTCGAGATATTGGTAATTAAAGACTATGGGGGTGACCTATTGTTGCAGCTGAATTTAATTAGCGAGATCACTTTTATAAATCCTTATTAGGCCATGCCACTAAATTACAATTTCTGGGCTGTCACTCATTCTATTTCAGCAAATTTAACTCTGAAATGCATTTTGAGATTGATATAGAAGGGTTCTGTGAAGAAACAAAAATTACAATAAAAATTGATTCACTGTTGAAAAACATGTGATTTCTCCCATTCCTTCAGTTTGACGAGCATCTGATTTCATCGTGTTACATGGCATATGGTCACGCTGAGAAAGAACAGATGTCCAAGTGTTACCAATTTATTATTTTTTTCCTCTGGTTCTAATCACAAAAACTGTAAAACAGTTCAGTTTGTTAGACAGATTTAAGACATGGCTATCAAGCTACATCTTGTTTTATGAGACAGAATTGATAAGATTGAGGTAACATTTTGATCTAATCAAATTTAGAGTAAATGGACCTCAGCTCCTCTCATGTTCATGCATGATCACTAGATGTCATAATACACAGTCAGCAAACTGTTTTGGATTCTTAATATACGGTGAACAAATTGTTTTGAAATGTCTAGTTAGTTTGCATTTGGCCCTTTTAATGCTATGAGTAGGATAAAAAAAACTTGAAAACTGTGCTCAGTTTGGTTAGGAAATCTGGGAGTTTTTTTAAATTTTGCCCAGGCAGCAGCATTTCCGTCAGTTCTTGAACCAATCCTGGAGAAGTGACATCGCTGTAAACATTTACATTACATGTGTCAGGACATCCCTGTTTCATTTTGGCATAAGTCTGAGCAGTACCAAAATGATAATATAGACATAATCGCACGACCGTAAAAGTCATGTCTATAAAAGTTAAATGTGTGAAATGGCAGTATCACCAAATAGCTTGGGTGTCTTGACTTTGCCCATCTTTCTGGGGATTCCCATGGTTATATCATTAAATTGCCATGGCTGTCAAATTATCACATCACAAGATTTGGACAGTATTGGTCTTGGCTGTTTGAGTATCTGAAGTTCAACAGGCTATTCCTAACACCATGATACTTGTCTAGTGCCGAGCAAATGTTGGACACTGTAAAGAGTTGGATTCTGCCGGAACTGATTCATCAGTAAAATATAATAAGTTACAATGTTTTCTGAGATTTTGGTTAATAAAAAAAAAAAAAAATTCCAATAGTAATATCAGGATCTATGCTGGTCTCTACAAAAAAAAAAAAAACATCTTCAACGAATATTTTAGAATACATACTGGTGACTGCGTTCAGTCGTACGCTAACTCCATATGTCGGGGGCCGGTTTGGCCGTCCTTGCCTGGCTGTGCGAATGGCTATCATATACTCCTTGCCAGGTGCAAGATTATCGAAAGATGTGTTGGTCCTTGACCTGGAAAGAAATTAATTATTGTTGGGCTTGCTGAGTTAAATTCAAGAGACAGCCAGAAACAGTATCAGGTTCAGTCAA
This sequence comes from Peronia peronii, assembly GCA_039654565.1. Taxonomy (NCBI): domain Eukaryota; kingdom Metazoa; phylum Mollusca; class Gastropoda; order Systellommatophora; family Onchidiidae; genus Peronia; species Peronia peronii. The sequence continues at coordinate 13,322 of JBCEWB010070253.1, read as the reverse complement.
GGGAGAACATTTTCAATCACATTGCAAGACCATGTAGAATTTAAATCAACAGCAATGATGTAATGTGGAAACATGGACTTCTACCAATAGTATGTGTTTATCAACTGTCCGTCATTCCTTACCAAATACCAGGTCAAATGAATCACGTCACATTTTTCATGTCAATCACTTCACTGCCAACCATCAGTGACATGGTACATTTCGCTCTCTCCATCCACTGCTAACCCTCTTCCACATTCAATTCTGCCTACTATGAATGAGCCAACTGGCATCCGTCCTCTATTTCCCACAGGCAATAATAAGTGCCGACTGCTACTCAATGTCACTAATTGTTACACAAAGAGGCAGACGGCACACCCGATTTGGGTTCTCATCTCTACCCATCTGCCAATCATCACCTTAAGGGGTCTATCAAAAGATGCTGCATATGGTCATGGTCAGAACATTGGATCAAAGCTGAAAAAGGGGTGGTGGGTAGTAAACTGAGCATGCACATACCATGCATGTTTTCCTGCACTGAAGTGGTTCATACTATCAAAGTGAGTGGAAAGAGAAACTAGTATACTTTACTTTGAAAAAAAAAAACTATTGAGTTACGACACTTCTGTGCTAAGATAATTCACATTTAAAATCAACTCCTATGACCCCATGTTCAGTAAAATCAGATTTTCTCAATGAAGTTAGCACCTCTTTTGACATCCCACTGATTTCAGCTGGTGATGCCAGCACATGTATCTTTTTTTCCCTATCAGTCTGTAACCCTGGATGTGTCAAGAGAAAATGGTATGAAGTGTCAGAATTTTTCTTATTTACTCCTAATGAATAGACACACCAGTTTAGCCTAAAATGATGTAAAGCCAGTAAATTTTAGCTGTATGTGTACAGTTTGGAAAACAGTTCAAATGTGAGACAAAACTGAATGTTTTTATCAGATCAGCCCATTAGACATAAGACAATGAAAGAGTAGGCAATACAATACATGTGACAGGGAGTGAGATGAGACAAAGAAATAACATGTAACTCACAGGTCCACATTGAAGGCCAGCTCCTGGGGTTGAGGTGAAGGGTCAATCAGTTTGATGCCCAGGTTAAAGAAGTCAATGTTGATGCTAGTGGGCACTGTCCAGTTAACACGGATGCTATCCGTGGTGGCGTCCACTTTCTGCAGCGCGGCCACAGATTCCGGATCTGGCACGGGAAAGCAGGACGGAATGTATGGTCACATACTTTGCATAGCAAAATGAAAACATGAAGTTCTATTTGCAGTCCTTTAACCACACATTTTATGTCTGATATTAGGAATAATTTAAATCAAATATGCTGAGCATGTTGGCTCTTTTCTACTTTCATGCAGAATGCATGAGACAGAAGCATTTTGTTAAAAAATGGAAATATGTACGTGTAATTATTAAACAGATCAAAAGGCCGACTCACTATCAAAGCTCATGTCAATATGAAATAAATTGTTCTTCACTATGTGTTATCCTAATCATTTGGCTTCTTTCAAAATGAACTACATACAGTTTAAATAAAACTTGTCACTTATAAGAAATTAACCCTTTGGGACAAAATAAAAAAGTGTGCTTGGGCTGCAGGACATTCAGAGAGGAAATCAAAAATTCAAAATGGTAAAACGGTGGAAAAGAAGTCAGTAAAGCCCACAAAATCTCATAGTGTGGAGAAAAATCATATTTTGTCTTAATAAACCTTAACCATAACTGAAGAAAAATGAGGCTTACCCGTAAACTGATACAGATGACAGATACAGTCAACAAACTCTCATCACTCATTTTTAATCACATGTTACAAACAGTGCTGTGCTTGCCTTTTGATGTGGCATGAAATTTTATGGTAAAGCTCCACAGATAACAAAAAAATATCACCTTGTGCAGTATGTGTGGGCTGTAAATTTTCCTCATGCTATCAAAGAACAAACTGCTCTGTGACTCATACAAACATTTATTTATCCCAATCATCCAGAAAATATAATGGTAAACAATAATACTGATGCCTGATGATAATGCTGATGATAAATCATTTTCTAAAAAAGAAATGAATGAATAAACAATGATCGTGCGTAGATATGTACCCATATAGATGAAAATAAAAGACAGTCACAATTGAAGCATGCAAGATGTAACTGAAGACCACAAGCAACTATATTATCATGGAAAGTATCAAGCCTATAGAAAATATGAAGGACTGGACATCAAAAAAAAGCTGCAGACATTGTGCACACTTATTAAATATCATATAACATACAAGATGTTTTCAGGCAATATAATGGCTTTTACAGATACATTTCTTTATATCAATATCAGCTGCAAAGATTCTGTATATTGCTAGATACCATACAGTATTTAAGATTTGAAACAGTATTTCAGGCGATATATTGAGTCTGTATAGATCAGCCTCTGACTGAAGATGACACAAATACGAGCAAGGCTTAACAGAGTACAAAGGCTTGATTATTGGTGTACTGAAATATGGTGAGTATAGCTGTTTTACAAATGCCGCCACGGCTGCGGTCTCTGCGCCATATTGTTCTGCTTTCTCTTGCAGTTTTCTACACGCTGCTACTCCTCTCACTAACTCTTGAAGCAGATCAAAGCCTGCAAACCCACAGTACAAATGATCAAAGCTGACTGTAAGACAAATACAAGTCAGTCTTACTACTCTAAGGTGAGCTGTCAAAGTTAACTGTGTTGCAATGAAATTGCCAGATGCTGATGAGTCTGCAAGCTAAAACAAAAGAACAAACAAAAATAAAACTAAAAGCAAATGAGGGAGAGAAACAAACAAAAAAAGGGAAAACAAATGAAACAAAAACACAACTGTAAAATTTGCAATGCTGAAGGGCAAAACACAAACAAAGTGAAAGTACACCTGAGCACTAGCACAAACTACAAACCTTCGTCTCAGCTGGAGAAATAAGATTAGTGAAGTGAAACACTGGTTAAAACAAGTACTGAGGTATAGTGAAATGTTACATCCAACCACTCAACATATATGAAGTCATAAAATCTTCAATTGCTGACACCAGTCCAAACAGTAGTATATGAAAAACCAAAATGAAAATATCCTTCCACACCATGAGTTATGAAGATCACGATAAGACAAAGACACATTTTTGGATTATATTTCTCATAATAGATCAAACCTCAGCCACACTGAAGAATGCCTGAAAACACACAATGAACTATGTCTCGAAATGAAGGTCATGTTAAGTGATGTGATTCCCCAACCATAAGGTTATGTGTGACAAACAATGTTAGTGACCACCACTGCCCAACGGTCAATAATGACCCCAGATTTCATGATGGAACGATAGTGGAGGAAGAATGCAAATAACCGTTAGAATCGGCACTCGTAACCTACAGGTGGAGAAGTTGAACTGGGTCATGGAGCTGTAAAGTGCCTGCCCATCTGGTCGCAGGCTGAAGGTCGACATCTCCACACTGTAGTTTGTTTCCGGCTGCAGTCCCTCAAACTTATACAGGGTTGTATTGGCCGGGAGGGTCAACCGGGTCAGGTTTAAGGGGTCAAAGGATAGAGCGTACCCGCTGAGTGAGGAACCAGTGGGCGGGTCCCAGGCCACTGTCACTGTGTCCACCCCTCGCACAGAGACACGCAGGTGAGTGACAGGCAAGGGAGCTAATCAAGGGGAGGTAAGCAGGGAGAACCAGGAATGACAGGGAATAAAAGGGGAGGTAAAATATGACATTAGTGGTATTGTTACTCACATGGGTTTTCATGCTATGAGATTGTCAGTGGAGAGAAGGTGTTAGTCATAAACTGGCATATGCTAGGAAGATAATACATATCACATCACTGCGCTAGATCACTGAGCCACACATGACATAGCATATCCATATGTCTCTATTAATCTCAATATCTTCATTGCTATATGACAACGCCAAATTGCAACTGAAACCTCTTGATATTGCCGGGCATGAAAACTATCAGGGAATGTCATAAACTAAAACATATAAAAATAAAATAAAGAAACACAATAAAAATAAGCGCTGATAAAATTATGTGTTCACTGAATAGAATCAAAATGGTCATAATTCATCAAATAGTTTTCCTCAGTATTAAAATGCTGAAAATAACTTTTGCCATTATCACATAGCAATGACGATAATATTGCTTCATATATTCATATGTTACAACAAATGTTTGACAGGTGCTACATGCATTCAGCTGGCAAAGACAATTACGGTGTATGGGGAGCAAAAAAGGTCAGCAATTATAATTTTGAGATGACAATATGTGAAACTATTTGAAAATAGCCTGGTGTATGGTTGATCCTTTCTTTGAAATAGACATTCAATGAATGTAAAAGGCTAATGAGGGACGAAGACAATGTTGAACAGGTTTGCTCCGGAGAAGCCATGTCTGTCTTTGATCATCAGACAAAGTTTTACATGTAAGAAAAGATGACATGGATGAGCAAGCTTGCTATCTGCCATCACTGATATGGATTTAGTGGGTCTATGTATGCAAATTTCTGCTCTTGAGACAATTCGTCATGTCAAAACTCCTGTAGCTATAACAAGAAACTGATGTCACTGCCAGCTTATGTCAGTTTTCATGTTGCCAGAGTAGCCATTTATACGTGTTATTAGGATTACAAGCTGTTGGTATTTACACACTAATGTTCAAACATGATTGCTAGACTGCAGGGATGAGAACACAACCACATACAGTTAAGGTGGAGAGAGAGATGTGTTAGTAGGCTGTGGTAGGCTGCAGTCACATCATGGGGAGAACAGCAAAGAAGATCACTACACATTATACATTTAATCATACAATAAAGAGAGCAAGAAAACAATTACAGATATCTATCCAACATCAGTGCTACAGTTCAACATCCAAGATAACCAATTCTAGGTGGTAGAAAGATGTACATAGAACGTAAACAAAATATAGTCCAACATTTTATCATCAGCTGATGAGTGAGTGCGCTGGTATATTCAAAAGAAAAAAGCACATTTCCTGACCATCTAATCATTCAGTCTGCTGTAGACCCTTATGAACATAATCAAAATCAGTGTCAGTAAATGCTTTAATAAGTTCCCAGATCAGAAATCCAGTTTTGTGACTTAGGCTCTCTAGCTGTCTGACCTTTGACTCCCACAGAAAGGCTGGCATTACAGTTTTTTTTCACATGTATCTGTTTCCATCCTGAAAGTGTTAGTAATATTAAGGTATAACACAGACAACAGCATGGCATGAATCTATCTCTGGAATGATCATGCATTATAAAGTTCTACTCTGGATAAGTTAATAAGACAATACAATACGAGTGAGATCTAATGTCTACTAGAGATCAGAACATCAACAAAAATGAATAAGAATAGAACAGACCACACAGAAATAAACTGCACGATTGTTTCTGACAAGGATTCTACATATCCATTATCAAATGCTAAAATGAGTAATCTAACATGCATCAAGTTGGGAAAACGTCATCCCAGTATGTTCTTTCTTTTCAGCATATTTGTTGACAGGGTTTGCTGATAAAGAGTTTTCTCTGCAAAAGTTATCTTCTGATTGATAAGTTATACTATGGTCTCAGTGTTGATTAGACACTCATTTAGCCAGTGATATGATGGTACAGTGTGAACATCGTTATGAGACATGACACAATGAAATCAGGCTCCCGTCAAATTTTGAGCATCTGGAGTTATTGGTATCCTGTGATGATTATTCATTTCCCTTTCTGCATGTGAAGAAAATTTTTGTTTTGCCTTAAGTAGAAGTCGAGATACTGGCAATTAAAAACAATGGGGATGACCTGTTGTTGTGGCTGAGTTTAGTGACAAAAAGGCCAATCACTTTTGTTAATCCTTATTAATCCTTATTAGGCCAGGCCACTGAATTCCAATTTTTGACCATTTACTCAACCTATTTCAGCAAATTTAACTGTGCAATTCATGTTTAGATTGATATAGATGGGTTCTGTGGAGAAAAAAAAAATCTGTTTAAAATTCATTCACTGTTGAAAAAGATGTGATTTTTCCGGTCACCTCAGAGTGCCTGATTTCATCATATCGCATCTCATATGGTAACAACATCAACAACAATAAGAGGGTATAATGACAAACAAGCAAAGGGACACAGAGAGAACTGAGCTCCTACTGGTTGTGTTCAGGTCCCAGACCCCCTGGCTGTGCTGGTCTGACTTCACGGCGGTCACACTGACATTGTAGGTGGTGCCGGCCTGTAGGCTGTGGAACTCCGCAAAGAGCTCACTAGTCATCAACATCTGAGAAAAATGTGTATTATGATATTAACTAATAAATAAAACTGACACTGAAAATCTGTGTGTATCCAAAGGATGTAAGAGAAAATATAGTGATATATAGCACCATTCGATGGCTCTCACCAAACTAACAGCCCCTAGTGACCTAATTTCATTTCATCTCTCTTATAATCTTTTATTGTCCATGAGTTCTAATCTCAACTTTATATTCTGTCATTTTCCACTTAAACAGTCTATCAAGTCAATGAGGACTACAACATCAGAGTTATCATACTAAGTATTTCATAATTTGGAAATCATCAACAGGCCCTCTGCTGGGCAATGAAACGCCAGCCTTTGAATGACAGAATCAACTGTGCTGATCAAAGCAAAATAATCACTGCCTTGGCTGACTGTGATTTCATTCATGAGCCTTGATATAATCATTCCACTGATTTTCTCTACCCTATATCTGACAGCTGCAGTGGCCCCACACCACATACCTGCGGATGTGCGATGCTGTCCAGCTCCACAACTGTCACAGAAAAGTTGTCATAGCCGCCACTCTCAGGGGCATCCCAACTGGCATACATGGTGTCAAAATCCTCCGCAACCACAACCAGATTTTCTGGTGGCAACGGCTCTGTGGATTCAAATGACGAACTGAATAAAGCTTCAGTTCTAACTGTGTAGCTTCCCGGTAGTTTAGCCACAGATTTGTGACACCAAAGAAGTAGCAATGATATAGAATAAAAACACTAATACCACAATGGTGCTCGCCACACTCATAAAAAGCTAAGGACTTGTTCTACATTAAAAGATAGAGGCCAGAAATCTGTACTGGGATAACATTTAAACCCAGAGATAAATTCACCAAGACTTTCAGCAACTTTTGCATTTCTGTCAACAGCGTTTTACTATCTCCATCAGGTCACCAGAAGTGGTGATAAAATGCTTACAATGAAGAAGTACATTAGCAGTTATCACTATGATATTATAACAATAAAGAAAATTGGAAAAATTCAGATAAAGTGAAGAACAGAAGGCACAGAATCCAGATGGACTTTCTATACAGTAAGAGAAAAAGAGTGCAGTACAAACAGTAACATCAATAGAGAATTCTTGAGAACTGAAGCATCCCGACTTCCTGCAAAAAGAGATATAACACATGATATAAAATAATAATCCTTTACTAAAATGGAAATGAGTTGATATGTTTTTTAGCTTGCACAATCAGCTGTATCAGAGGAAGGCCTCACTTGTAAAGAGAGCGATGTAGACAATGTCACTTTTCTCCCTGTGACTCAGTGTGAAAGCCTCCAGGGTGTACTCTGTGCCGGGTTCAAGGTCAGTGAAGGTTACCGTCCCCTCAGTATCAGTCCTAGAGACAGAGCAGAAAATGTCTGACACTAATCAATTATGCCTCTTGGCTTCTTGCTCACCCAAGCTCACAATTTGAGGAAAAAAAGTCAATATCTTATTACTCTTATTACCCGAAGTCATGATTCAGTCATCGCTAGGTCAGGGTGTGGCTGCCGAAGTGACGATCTAGTCATCCCTTGATTTGATGTACGCTTACCCTCAAAAATTCCATGTTACTTGGGTGTAAACGGAACCACTTCAAACTAAAAAGCTCTATGGTGGAAAAAGAAACGAAACTCGCAGGATTTGTTTCAAAAAGCAGTAAAGTTGTTTTTTATCATCTGCTGTATTCTTATACATCCCAATTCTACAAATTTATGAAGGGAATTAATTCTAGCAAAACTAGAAAATTAATTTCGGGTAACAATAGTTAAAAGATTTACAAATGTGAACAGAACTATATCTCCAAATCCACTGCAAAGTTTTCTTTAAGCTCCAGAAACAGAACTTTAACACAGAGAAAAAAAAAATGTAGAAATAAGGGATAAATTACAATTCAAAGAAATTTTCTATTATCTACATGTTGATGTATGACTCACATTTGAGGCGGCAGCACCTGTTCCTGCAGAGATGCTTGCACTGAGTCAAAGATCCCTAACTCTGCCTCTCTGACTAAAGTCACCACCAGTTGTCTTTCTTGAGCCTGCACGGCCAAAACTTTGGGCTTCACTGGCTCTGTAAACAAAATACAATGTGCACAAAGTGATAGCCTAATTACCCATTTACTTATCAATCTACCAAAATTATATATATATATATATATATATACATACATATATATATATATGTATATACATAAATATATATGTATATATATATATATAAAATAGAAGTTGAGGAAATTTGACTGGAGAATTTCAAGTGAGTTTGGGAAAAGGTGAAACTATAAAGTGGAATAATCTGAAGAAATCCTCTAACATGATGATAAATGATGTGTCCTTTATTGTCAGGAAGAAGACATGGCTGTCAAAACTTTAGTTTGGCCCTTCATAGATCATCAATCATGCACTGCAACACCCCAGTGGGAGGAACTTGTCAGGAAATGTTACATGTCTACACTTTTATTTGCTCATCATTACAACAGCAGCTGTTCTGTTAAGACAAGATAACCTTTTTTTGTCCTCAAGAGGAAATTTGGTTTAGAATTGATGGGTAACGTACACTCATATACATAAAAACAGAGACTAAAATAGATCAAAAAGCTTCAGAACTAGGTAGATTCCAAGTAAAACTGCTTCAGCTTGAAGGACATATGGGACGCAGCACGATGAAATCAGGTACTCATCAAACTGAAGGGACCGGAGAAATCACATGATTTTTAACTGTGAATGAATTTTTAATGCATTTTTTTTTTCTTTACAGAAATATTTTAGATCAATCTAAAAATGCATTTCAGAGTACAATTTGCTGATACAAGCTGAGTTAATGCCCAAAAATTGTTATTTAGTGGCATGGGCTAATAAGAATTAATAAGGATTAACAAAAGTGATCGGTCATTATCTCGCTTACTTCAGCTGCAGCAACCGGTTATCCCCATTGTTTATACTTGCTCACATCTCAATTCCTACTTAAGGTAGAACAAAACTGTTTTCACACACAGGAAGGGAAATGAATAATCGTTACAGTGATATCAATAATTCCATATGCTTAAAATTTGACAAGAGCCTGATTTCATCGTGTCGCATCTCATATTACTACTGACAGAAAAGGATTTACGTAATGTTCTCGGTAAGTTCTTAAGTACTGAAAAATGCCCACTTCATTCAGAGTATTTGATTTGATTGTAAAGGACTGGGTAAAGTCACCTTAAATTTTATTAAATTTTGACTAGTTAACTTCAACAAGATATGTTAGTTTGACATGACCTATGTCAGTCAGGGACCATCAACCATAACACTCTTTCTCTGACACTAAAGACTGAGATAAAGACTTAATGACTCCATCATCTATTGCACAATTATTGATGGGAAATGGGTTTTTCCATTAATTTTGTGGTGAGATCCCATAACACGGTAGCAATTCTTTGTTTCTGTCTGTTGATCACTAGGTTACCCAAGACTTACTGGTAGCAACGGTGATCAAGACCTCTTCACTGGGCATGCTGGGAGTGTACTCGCTATAGACAAGCAGAGATATCTGATACTCCTGGCCTGGCACCAGGTCTGTCAGAGTGTACGAGGTCGTATCTCGGTCGACAATATCTATATCTCTGCTGGAGCCTTCCATAGTAAGAAAGAAAAGAACCGATGTAAATTTAAAGACGAGGGTATTGCTATAGTCATGGGCAGATGGCCTAACTCAGAGACATCAAATACCACAGAAATATCATTCCAATTCCAAAGAAAAGAAAGTCACAAAACCATTGATTAAAACATAGTGGCAAAGCATTTTTGTCTGATTCATGTTTTGACTCATTCTGAGCATTTTTGTCTGATTCATGTTTTGACTCATTCTGAGCATTTTTGTCTGACTCATGTTTTGACTCATTCTGAGCATTTTTGTCTGATTCATGTTTTGACTCATTCTGAGCATTTTTGTCTGACTCATGTTTTGACTCATTCTGAGCATTTTTGTCTGACTCATGTTTTGACTCATTCTGAACATTTTTGTCTGACTCATGTTTTGACTCATTCTGAGTCAGTCAGCTTCCCAACATCTGACACAAATTACCTATCTCAAAAAGGTCTAGTTCACATATATTTTTGTCAGCCCTGAAAGACACACTGGTAGGCCATCTGCTGATGACTAAGACAACAGCAGTAGAATATCAGGGTCCAATGAGGACCCAAGTCTTTGTAATTACTGATGTGGACCAACAGCAACATCCAGCAGATGGCATGAGTAAACTGTCCAAAGAGCATTAACCAATGCAAAAAGAGCAGAGTGGTCATCTTTTACTTGCATGGTACAAATTGGTTGTATGACTAAAGTCAATGAAAATTTGACTTCAATTCCAAAACAACGTCGTGACACAGACATAACGCTGATGTATGACAGCCTCTTTTCAATGCATAGAGTCAGAATTAGGGTAAACATAAGTACACTAGAACCAGATTTTATCCCAAAAAGCTTTTAGAATTAGATTTCATCCAAATAACCTACCAGACTAGATTTCATTCAAATATACTACTAGAACTAGATTTCATAAAAAAAAACAAACAAAAAAAAAACTACTGGAACTAGATTTCATCCAAGTAAACTTATGGAACTATATTTCTTCCAAGAAAACCAACAGAACTAGATTTCATCCAAATTAAATATCAAAACTATATTTCATCTGGATTCTAAATCACTGATTCTAGATTTCAAGTTTACAATTTAGACTGTACTATAAATCTCAATCTACAGCCAAGGCAGCAGTCCTCTTTTTCCAATTTGAAATGATTGTCATGGTCATGGGGTCACATTTTAATGTGATCACATATCAGTTTTAAGTTTTCTTTTTTTTCAGTAATTAGGCTAAATAGCCCTTCCCCAAAGAAAATGCAATACCTGGCAGACTGACGGTGATGTTGATGGAGCTGATGTGCGACTGGACAGGATTGAGCCAGGAGATGGCCAGAGCAGTCGTGTTGATGGCTTGACCTGTCAGGCTGGACACCGGCTCAGGAACTGTGGGATAGAGTGTATCTCTTCTTCATGGTCAATTCTACAAGTTTCACGCCAGAGTGTTTCAAAAAGTTTTTGTTGCAGGATTATGATGGTAAATGTGTGATACTTTAAGATGAGGTTCTCAACGGATTGATTCTGCAGCCAAACTAAAGTTCATTTTCTGTCATATATATCTATGACTAATAGAATCACAAGCAGATCCTTTATCGTAAGAACATTAATAATAATTACTTATAAGTGATGGGACCATATCATTAATTTGAAACAGTTACTTGGGCTATTCTGGACGACTGAATGCTGAAGTTGTTCATCCATAGGGGTGGCTGGTGAGAGGGGATAAGTCAAATCTGGAAAGGACATGTTTGGAATCCAGACCCATAGATATATCAATCAAACCTGAGATAAAAAACTAAACTTTCAGTGTCATTTTCAGCAGCCATTTTAGCCATAATCGATTTAGATGAACCAAACAACAATCCCTTAAAATACAAGCAAATAAACAAAAACAAATGGCCGGTCAAAGACCAACTGAACAAAACAAACTGAACGTGGATAGTGGGCTTTTAGTTGGCGATATACTTTAATCAGGTCAAAATCAATTGAGTTTATAACCATTTGGAAGAAATATATATTACTGATTGTATGACCAATTAAGGCAGTAATGAAGTCTAATAATATAATCAATTAACCATCAGTTATGAAAATCAAAATCTTCACCTATGTACAGACTCACTAAAACTACAGGAACGGACATCTGCCACATTAAGGTCGGGTCAAACGGTGGACTGTCCATGATGATATGTGGGCCCTTACGATCATCGCTAACTTAATACTGCACGGTTAACTCAAGAGAAGAAGATGAAGAAAACACGAAGGTCTTGCACAGCTGATGAACTTACAAGTCTTAAAGTTGCGGACTTCAGGACTTCCCATGGAATACTTAGAAATGGCTCGGACCTGGACTTCATACAAGTATCCCCCATACAGGTTGTCAACAGTGTAGGTGATGATGGTGGAGTTCGCCGGAACGGTAAAGTTCTGTGTCCGAGCCAACAGGTCTCGGAGGGTAAGGAGGTACGACAGTTGGATAGAATCCAGAGGAGCCCTCCAGCTCAGCTCCAGGCTCCCAACCCTCTCATCTCCACTCAGCTCAATAATTTCCCCAGGCGCTGGAAAGATAAAATCAGATCAGATAATATGAAATAAGATAAAGATAAACAAGATAAGAAAAAGTAAGATGTAATGTAAGGTCAAGTAAGGTAAAGTCAGATAAGAAAAGGCCAGATGAGCTAAGATAAGACAAAAAATGGCAGACTTATGGACTATCCATCTGATGAATACCCCATAAGTCTGACTGCATGTTGTTATCTAATGAACACCCCATAAATCTGACTAAATGCTGTTACCTAATAAACACCTCATCAATCTGACTACATATTGTTATCTAATGAACACCCCATAAGTCTGACTAAATGCTGTTACCTAATCAACACCTCATCAGTCTGACTATATGTTGTTATCTAATGAACACCCCATAAGTCTGACTACTTGTTGTTAGCTAATGAACACCCCATCAGTCTCTCTACTTGCTGTTATCTAATGAACACCTCATCAGTCTGGCTAAATGTTATCTAATGAACACCCCATCAGTCTGGCTAAATGTTGTTAACTAATGAACACCCCATAAGTCTGGCTAAATGTTGTTATCTAATGAACACCCCATCAGTGTCTGACAGATTATCTAATGAACACCCCATCAGTCTGACTACTTGGTGTTATCTAATGAACATCTCATCAGTCTCTCTACTTGTTATTATCTTATGAACACCCCATCAGTCTGTCTACTTGTTGTTATCTAATGAACACCCACCCCCATCAGTCTGACATGTTATCTAATGAACACCCCATCAGTCTGTCTACCTGTTGTTATCTAATGAACATCCCATCAGTCTGGCTAAATGTTGTTAACCCTCTAGTGCCCAGGTATAGAAATCCTTAGCCAAAAAATCTGAAAATCTCAAAACACACTTATGTGATGATA